>CAXDIV010000066.1:146080-284028 GCA_963989385.1 Ctena decussata
TCCATTTACGCCTTAACCCTAGTCCCTCAAAATCGACGTCGAGGTGTTTTTATTATTGGCTGGCACCTCGACGTCTCTTCGCTAAACATGGACTTGGTGTACCAAATGCCGATCGTGAATCCAAGCGGCTTAAACTTGGTTTTCCTGCCATGGCTAAGGAAGATCAAGGAAAGTGCTATACAGCATTCGAAACGTTATACAAAAATGTGTAAACTACCATCATTTTATTGTCAAAAAGTTCCAGGAACCTTTCCTTATCTCACCTTTTTTAAATTCGTTGGCGGCAGCCTGTTGCAGGTACTTGACAAGAGCTGAAGTGTTCCGAATGAAATATTGGGAAAACCAATATTTATGACGACACAAAGGTATATGTAAAACACGGATTTATTTTTGCAATGAAGCCCTATTTAGATATTCTGAGCAAAGCGTCATACGACGAAAGAATTAGTGTGTGTGTGTGTGTGTGTGTGTGTGTGTGTGCGTGTGTGTCCTTTCCTCTTATCTGTTTTCGCCTCCTCAGTCTGTTTATCTATGCTCACGACATCGAAACAACGCCCTACTGTTGCATCATCATAAGTTTTTTCGTTTCCTTACTTTTCTGTTCCCGCCCTCCAACCTCGCCCAATCACACACAATCATTGGGCTGCCTCACAAAAAAGCATGCCTATGGACCAGTGACCTATATATTAGAGTGACTCGCATCTCCAGTTAAATTTAGGTATTTTTCCAATAGACGCTTGTCGTGCCACTGGACAGGTGAGTGGCTGAAAAAATCGATAATTCTATCGACCGCTTATTTCGCATCTAGAAATATTTTAATATTATCATTGTTTTATTTTATCTGTATAAATCATGTGTCCTTACAAACGTTTGCGTTAAATTGTGCACTCAATTTCCGAAATTTTGATACCAAACTTGCCAAGTTATATACGGTAGTTTTACTTGACGTAGTTAAAAAAAAAAAAAAAAAAAAAAAACGGGCTGGAGGGCTTTTCAATATTAATACGGGAAACTTTTTTTTATTATGCATTTGGATGAGGATTTTGATCTTGACTCTCTCTTACTTAGGAGAATATGCATGCATTGAAAATTGAAGTAAGTCAGTGACATAGGTTTTAATTAAGCTGAGTGGGTTGGAATTTCTATCAGAAATTATCGATGTGAATCGCCCATTTCATTAATGTTTACGTAATCAAATTACTATTCAACGTAAGGTAAGCTTTGAATTTTATGATGATGTATTAGAAAAATAAGTTTTGTGATAATTTTGCTTAGTTTTGGGGTTAATTTTTATTGATGTGACAATTCTTCAATGCATAACTAACCGACCCTCTGAACTCATTGTTGTATGGCGAAAACTGTGAAAAACAAGTTTTATTTTAAGATTATTTTGACCCATTGAATCGACACGAAATTGCATAAAATAGCACTTAAACAATTAACAAGGCATTCAACTTTATGAAAAATATCATTTCGAGGCTCAAAAATAGTTATTTTGGGAGCCTTATTAAAAAACGGGGGAGTTGGGTTTTGAACATCCTGATTTGCCGATTTTCGCTACTTTCCTAAATAAGCATATTTTTATACTGTCATAAGACCATCATAATAGTAAATAATTGTCATGAAAATGATATTAAACAACATTTTGGTCCTTCCCCTTCCGTTTCCTAATGCTAAGATATTACCTCAAACCTTATTAACGACGGAGTACATCGTAAAAGGAGTGATGGTTTATACGGCGGCGTCGCCATTTTCTTTCGAGTGACCAATGTTTCTCAATTTCCATCGTTAAAAATGAGCTCCAAAACCAAGCAAAATTATCACAAAACTTATATTCTAATACATCATTATAAATTTCAAAGCTTACCTTATCGTTGCATAATAATTTCACTATGAAAACACCGATAAAATGGGCGATGCACGCCGTTAACTTTTGACAGAAATTCAAGCTTTTTCAGCTTGTATTAAAAATGGCGCTCCGGTAGGACGCGCTGCAGACGCATGCGCGACACGCCTCTTTGGACCGAAAGGTGAAGACGCGAGTCACTGTATTTATAGGTCACTGTATGGACTTACGCGACCAGTGAGGCTTCAGTCTCGCCTGCGCCTCCACGCAATCTCTTTGCTGGACGCTGTATGGGTAGCCCAGACTCCCTAAATAATATGTTTGAACGGAAAATATGCCGATTAGACAGGGCGGATGCGCAGGCTGATCTGAGTCTTCGCTAAATGCACATATATGGAGGGACGTTTTGTCATGACGCGGCTGTTCGAACTGCCCAAAAGGGTCATTGATTTTGAGAGGGAAAAAAGTAAATAAATAATTTATCAAGATTTCATGAACAAAAAGAAAAAAAGTGCCGTTCAGATACATTAAAAGTAAAAAAAAATATCAGGGAAATTTAATTGAATCAGTCTAAAAGCTAGACAAAAGAAGGACGGCAATAATGATTATATCTGATTAATCAACGGTTACCCGATATATTTTTTCGACAATGATTTATGTTTACAAGCAGAAAGACTGGGTAAATGAGGATTGCCTCGTATACCCAGTGGACAATTTCAAAAACTTAACAAAAAGTTTTCCTTATCTGGGATTTTTTACTGCGTATTCCACATCTTGTACGTTTAAATTCCCAGGATGACTTGCAATTTTACGTCCATTTCAACAGTATTTCAGTCATATCAGGGCGATGAGAATGTGATAATGAAAGGCTGTGTGCAATGGGACCCGTTTACGGTAGGAAAGATTCTCGCTTCTAGCGGACCGGGTTCGAGTTCCGCTAGAGGCGAGAATCTTTCCTACCGTAAACGGGGTTCCATTGCCCACAGCCGGGCGTCTGCCTGTAGAACATTTGTGGAAATCACGATATGGTAGAGTTGTGTTAACTGACCGCACTCGAAAATACATTTATAATAGTGTTAAAGAGCTATATGACCGAAAAGTAACAGTCTTATTCTACCCTTCTATGCGTGATGATTCCTGCCAATGTTTACGTGCGTCCGTAAAATAACGGACAATGGACTGACAGCTGGTTGCCAGGCATTCTACCATAAAATTTACGGAAATTTTTACAGTGCAGTTATTCTAACGAAAAATCTACGTACTTTGTTTTACAGTATACAGTTCATTGGCCGTTTTTTTACGGGCGTCTGCATGTAGAATATAGTTGAAAATTATGACATGGCAGTGTTATGTTAACTGGCCGCACTCGAAAATATCTTTATTGTATTGAAGGAATAAAAGACCAAAGCAACACCTGTTATATTCTATCCTACTCCTGCAATTTTTTACGGGAAATGGACTGTCAGCTCCATGATTGCCAGTTACTCTACCGTTAATTTACTGAAAAAAAATACAGTGCATGGATTCGTTCCGTTAAGCTTCAATGGGGACATCGTTGTGAGAACTTGACAAAAAACCCGGAGGATAAATGAGAATGAGTACACATAAAAAAGATTTGGAAATAGTTAATTCCCTTTTAAAGGAAGATATAGGTAATACCTTAAGACACTTGATCCCCAAACATCACCACAACAATGTCGACGTCAAGTCACTAGTACATTGCATCGATCGACGTAGTGCTACGCATTTGCAAAATCGTCATGGCTTTGCAATTGCAAGTTCCCAGAAGGCACTTTACTTTGAGGGAAAGAAAAGGAAAGAACACTTCACTGTCCATCAAGAGTCACCGATGAAACGGTACGGCTGTTACCAATTAAGCGATTACAAATTTAATATCTTAATAATAAATGCTGAAATATCAGTTATTTTTAGACACTTTTAAACCACAGGCAGTGGTGTCATACCTGTGGCCCTCAAGGGGTGAAAGGGGGGGGGGGGCATTTTTTTTTCTATTTATCTTTTTTTTTCTACATCATACCTATTAACCTATAAACATAGACTTTGTAATGGTACAATGACTTTTTTTTTTTCAGTTTTCTTTTTCCCTTTCCTCCCTGATGATCACAGGTATGATACCACCACCTATGACTCAAACTCGAAACAACCGTTGCATCAACAGTGTAAAAAACATCTGGCCAATGCATTGAGGTCGGCACGAGGCACTTTCTGGGCTGATAATATCATCGTTTAAAACATATGCAGATGTAATTTTCTAATTTCTCAAAACGATGCAAAGTCAACAAAACTGTACCAAAGAGTAATAAAATTATTGTTCTTCAGATGGCACCAAACTTCCATGAACGTCTCACGCGTCGGTAAAAGGTCCTAAGGACCGTGCACTGATACTGACGCCAGCAGGACGTCAGTCTTACCAACCAAAACTATTAATTTCATGTTACATGTTAGGTTCACTTTTGTTTCTGAAACGCAATGGCGCAGTCTAGTTAGTGTCTTTTCCGTTCGTATATGGTATATACGGAGCCTGGGTTACATAAACATCGTCCAGTCTAGACTCTGCTGCGCAGGCAAGTCCGAAGTTGAGTCGGGTCGCACATGTCGGAAGGTATGTTTTCTTGTGATACAGTCCAATCAGTCGGGGAACGATTGGGTGAGGCGCACTGAAGACGGGAACAGAAAAAAAGATCGGATCAGAATCCGAATTGTTTACTGGTGATTAGGGGTGGGTATCGCCACTGAAAACCGAATCGTGATATATCACGATACACTGGTCTGTATTGGGATATGTATCACGATATATCGCGACTTCTTTTTCAGTTCGTACTTCTATGTTACTTGCTTTTACTGTGTTGTTTGCTTCTGTCTTTTATTAAATGATTGTAATAAAAAATGAACATCCCATTCTTTACCTGTTTATTTTAACACCAAAAAAGAAAAATGACCAGCCCCTGTACTTTATTAAAATGCAACTGTTACAAGTCTGCGATCTCATTTTATTTTACTAATTGTCTTACTTACTGACATGACCCTAGTGTCCATGCATCTATTGCATGACTTCTTTATTATTCTGCTCTGACCCAGTTTTGCCCCAAGGCGAGAATGAAAAAAGCATGCAGATTTTCAACACCAGTTGTCGTCAAAGATCAAAGGAATTGACACGTGTCTGAAGTCTAGGTGAATTATTTTATCGGTGACATGAAAAGGAGATACACTAAATAATCGGACAGTAATTGCTGAGTAAATGTTGTAGATCCAGTTCAGACAACTCCTTGGAGCAGTGTGATCAGGATCTGCAGTGTATGCCAACAAAATAATGAAACTTCCCGTAAGTGAAAATGTACTAAGATATACACACACACAAAAAAAAAAATGTTCAAAAGATGTTCAAATATCTCAGTTATGAATGGGAATATGTGTCAAAGTGATCATACCGTTGGAGTGATAGGATCAATTGGATACTGACCAAAGGATTAAACTGGACATTATTACCTACAATCACGGTAATTTTTGTTTACATCTGTCTTTGTGTGTGAAGATTACGGAGATAAAAGACATAAGAGGAAGCGAGTCTCCGGCAAAAGTAAACAAACAAAACCTGTTTTTAAAGACTATATTGGCTTTAATTGACTCCACTACCTAGATCCCTTTCATGAAAAAAAGAATATTTGGGGAAAAATACTAACAGAATGAAAAGGAAACTGTTAATTAAAAGCATATAAAAAGTTTTCACGAGAATGTCCGGAAACTTCCGAAATTTACCGAGCGTACCAGTATGGCCAAAACGTATCGTGATTCGTATCGTGGCAATTTTGAATCACGGTTTACCGGTATACCGGTAATATCGCGCACCCCTACTGGTGATTGTCCAAGGACAGTTAGGCGTCGGGTCGACGTGGCGTTTCGATGTCGAGTGCATAGATAGAGATAGTATACCAACCTGTTATAAGAATCATATTTTATTGGTACGATAAATATTTAGATATTTCGTTTCGTTCAAGAAATGAAAACGAAATTATTATTTTGCATTCAACCAAAGTTCACGTGCTCACGCGCTTTGGAGACTAACAAGATGGCAGTAAAGTGAAAGTACAATTGAAGCTTCTGGATGTATTCGAAGACCTTACCAAAAATCCTGATATGAAAATCACAATATATAGAGAAACAGGGGTTAGATAGGTTGCTGGTAGTGATTCCTGTATCGCAGCGGTAAGCAATACAGTTTAACCTCAAGTAATTGATTTGCTACGCATTATTTTTTGACGTCGGTAGAACGTAATGAGGCCAACGAAAAATAAAAATAGAAAATGTCCGATATAAACGAGAAATGTAAATAGGGCCAATTACGCTCGGCATTGTAGAACTAGCCTTAACCCCCGAAGGGTACACAGACGGTGTACATATGTACACTCCGGTGTTGCAGGATGAAAGCCTAGGTATAGCCATATAGCTATAGTAGGGATCTTTAACCTGCACAGGAGATGACTCTCCCTGCTCAGGGGGGGCCTCCAGTTAACGTCCCGATCTGAAGGAAGGCACACTTGTTAGCATCATTCCTGCAAATGATGCTAGAAAAACGCGTTCGGACATAGGAAGATTTCGCCAGAGGGCGGGGCTCGAACCCACGACCTCTGGCTTCAGAGTCAAGTGCACTAACCACTGAGCCACCGCGCTTTCACGCGCCTTGTGTAGCGGAAATGATAGTCGCAGGGGGCGCTGCGTCAAGGTAGGTAACTCCAGTCGTTTCTTGGCAGATTTTTTTCAAACCGAAAATAGGTATAAAACAGGTTGTTAATCTGAAGATCGGTAATTATTTTCGCTTAAAATCTTGTTAGTGTCAGTGTTCCCACTCAAATTTTAAACTGAGGGTTTTTATACCCCCTATCTATAAAATTTGCGGGTATGAAGTAAAATTTACGGGTATGACTTTTTATCTCGAAAAAGATATGGGCCGAAATGACAAACACTTTTCCAATTGAAGCCCAAAAAAACGAAGAAAACGGCTGTCATGCCTTTTTCCGGTCCTCGTTTTATCCAATATTAATTATTTGATGGATTCCTTTCCAAATAAAAAATAGAAAGTGCCGTTTCCAAACAGAAACAGCGAAAATAAACGCAAAAATACGGACAAATTCTGTCGGCCATTATGACAGTTCTAGTGCGCAACATGACCGCGCATGTCATTAATATTCATGCAGCCGATTAGTGGTAGTGTTTTCCAATAATGAATTTGATTGGCCGTAGAACGGATGTGACGGACGTGAATGAAAGCATGGTATCTTACTATGGCCCGCATTTCAGATCAAAATAGCGACTTCTGACTCTCTTCTCGGCTACAAAAATCATCTGGCCTGGCAGACTCGCAATAGAATGAAGAAAAATGATGATTTTTTATATTTTTGGGAGAAACATATGCCCGTGAATGCACGTTCTTGCCCCAAAATTTATGCGTGATTAGAATGATTTCCGCGTGATTCACGCACAATTCTACGTGAATGGGAACACTGAGTGTATGCCTGTTTTTGTGTTGTGTAAGTTCTACATTCGATGACACATAATTTCGTGATTTTAACTGTGCTAATTTCCCGGTTCCAGGATTCCGAACCGTTCCGGAAATAGGATTATGTCCCTTTCATATGTTAGGTATGTTTTGAAACTTGAAACTATTTTTCTAATTTCGCCGTTTTTAGCGTGTTAATACTTGTGTTTCTGGAATTTTCTCCCTCAAGAGAAGGACAACAGCCATTACTAACGTTTTGGGTCATTGAATTTGGTCAGTCAAAGTGGACAAAGTGGACAGGTAAATTCACAGGTGGATGACCTTACTATGCATACTGTGCATGATTTTATCAAGACCATGTTTGGGAGCAATATGAATTTATAACAGGATATAACCAGAAAAGTGAGTTTTGTGCTGATATTACTCCCCCTGTTTTCTGCCAGTTTTTGGAGTGTTTACTTTGTATCTAAGGGTTTCCAAGGGCCCAAAAAGGACATTTGAAAGGATCCAATGAGGTGCTCAGTGGTAATTATGTGCTTTCTATGGTCATGTGATATCATTTCTATTTATATTTTGTAGGAAATTTTGCATCCTATTTTTAAGTACAAGTCACTACCTTGTGTAAATTCTACAGTGCTGTCGGCCTATTCGGCGCACTTAGCAAAGATTCGTTAACTGTGTAAATAAGAACAATAAAAAATAAGCAATAGATATTATGTTTATAAAGTACTTTAATCACCCTTTATCAGGTAGAGGAGAAACTTCCATCGAGATATATACTTAGATCGAAGTATATACTTCGATTGAAGAATAAAAATGAGTTGAAATCAAAGTATGATTACCTCTGCAGTTGTAATGCACAATGCCGTCGCTGACGGTCCGGCTAGTCTGGCCATGTAGCCGGACCACTTTTATGAGCGAGCGTATAACTAGCGTACCTTAATTCATTACTTTCATTTTTTAACAGCGGTGATTAAATGTGCCGTTGCACTCGCTCAACGCACGCAAAAAATATACATAAATAAAATAAAATAAGATTTGAAAACTTTTTATAAAGGCCAAAGTGAACCTAAAGGAATAAAAGGCAGAAATAGGTAGTTTATCTCAATAATGGACAGACTCGCTGGCAGCAAATGCAGCCATGGATTCGTTCCGCTGAGACTCCTGGAGACCATCTTTATAGGGGTGGGTATCGCCACTGAAAACCGTATCGCGATATATCACGATACACTGGTCTGTATCGGGATATGTATCACGATATATCGGGTCTTCCTTTTCAGTTCATACATCCATGTTACTTGCTTTTACTGTGTTGTTTGCTTCTGTCTTTTATTAAATGATTGTAATAAAAAATGAACATCCCATTCTTTACCTGTTTATTTTAACACCAACAAAAAAAAAAAAAAAAATAACCAGCTCATGCAACTGTTACAAGTCTGCTTTACTAATTGACTTACTTACTGACATGACCCTAGTTTCCATGCTTCTAGTGCATGACTTCTTTGTTATTCTGCTCTGACCCAGTTTTGCCCCAAGGCGAGAATGAAAAAAGCATGCAGATTTTCAACACCTGTTGTCATCAAAGATCAAAGAAATTGACACGTGTCTGAAGTCTAGGTGAATTATTTTATCGGTGACATGAAAAGGAGATACACTAAATAATCGGACAGTAATTGCTGAGTAAATGTTGTAGACCCAGATCAGACAACTCCTTGGAGCAGTGTGATCAGGATCTGCAGTGTATGTCAACTAAATAATGAAACTTCCCGTAAGTGAAAATGTACTAAGATATATACACACACAAAAAAAATGTTCAAAAGTGTTCGAATATTAAAGTTATGAATGAGATTATGTGTCAAAATGATCATACCGTTGGAGTGATAGGATCAATTGGATACTAACAAAAGGATTAAACTGGACATTATTATATACAATCACGGTAATTTTTGTTTGCATTTGTCTTTGTGTGTGATAATTACGGAGATAAAAGACATAAGAGGAAGCGAGTTTCCGGCAAAAGTAAACAAACAAAACCTGTTTTTAAAGACTATATTGGCTTTAATTGACTCCACTACATAGATCCGTTTCATGAAAAAAGAATATTTTGGGTAAAAATACTAACGAAATGAAAATGAAACTGTTAATTAAAAGCATATAAAACATTTTCACGAGAATGTCCGGAAACTTCCGTAATTTACCGAGCGTACCGGTATGGCCAAAACGTATCGCGATTCGTATCATGGCAATTTTGAATCACGATTTACCGGTATACCGGTAATATCGCGCACCCCTACATCTTTATGAGAATCAAAACATCTCATCTCAGTATTTCTCTGGGCACCAAACAGTAAGCATCTCCAACAAGTCATGAAAGTTCAATTACTGATCTGATTTTTGGTTGTTGCTTCTGTGGAGGAAAATTACCAATAGCCTGGGACCTTGGGGTGAATTGTTATCAGTAAAACAATAATTCAACAATAGCGCCGCCTACTAAAGGTCTCATACCAAGTAGTATAGGATCTACAGTGTTTCCCCCAGACTGAAAAAGGGGCAGGGTGCTGCTGAAAAAAGGGCACTTTTAGCGCGGCGAAGGGAATCTGGAGGGGCAATGTTACTCATGTTGTTCGGCCTACATCCAGGGATACAGACTAACTCATTTTTCATAGGAGCAAGCTGGGCCCCTAAAAACTGAAAACTAGTCGCCCAGCCAGAAAGTTAGGGGCCCACATTTAAAACGTGAGAATCTTTTATTCAGAATCTGCGCGAGAATTGCACCGTTTCCGTAGGCTTTGTAGTTAACCCTCCTTTCTTCAGGGTTTAGCTTCCTTTGAGCAATCGGATGTGAAACACTAGCGATGTATCGCCACATTACGCTCCAAAAATGCATAAACGGCCAAGATTTTTAGCTGCCAAATCTATCTGTCTGTCTATCTCACATTACGAGGAGGCGGCCATGTTGTTTTTTCTCAATGGTGAGTAAAATCCAACACACAAGTATGACGGAACACCGAATATTCTTAGGAGATATCAGCGCGGAAGTTAGCAATACCCTTGGAGGTGACGGATTTTACTCCTAGCCGAAAATATGCCAGGCACTCGCCGACAGCTCACGATCGCAAACTGGGCGACTGTCATTTTAATTTCAGGCGCCCAGCCGATTTTTTACTCGGAGTGGGCGACCGCTAGTCTGTATCCCTGTACATCTGATAATTAACCTCAAAAGTATGACATTTCAGTACAGTAACACTACCATTATGTGTTAATATGTAGTGTAATTTAGCAGTACTGTTCATAGTGTTAGTGTGACCAGTCCATTGTTGAATAACTAAAAAAAAAAATTAAACTGCTAAAAAAAACAATCCGGCATTCTCAAACCACCGCACTCCCTCCCAGTCTTCCCGAAACCTTCTGAAGAGTTGCAGGACAGCTGTCAGACAGTCTAAAATATTTTGCTGGACAGAACAAAAATTTGCAGGACAGAAAAAAAATTCACATTCGAGCCAACAAAACATTTTAGTCATAAAAATGGGATTCATTTTCTAATTACTTAAATACTGCTTCATTTTAACTTCAGTTCCCATTTAAGCATTCATTCTCTACTTCATTTTAATTCAATTCAAAGCCTCTGCTATATCTTGTATTCATCTACGCATAGGTTGGGGTTAGACTCCAATGCTTTTTCAAAAAAGCTAAACTTGTTACAGACAAAAAATGTTTTGATTATTTCTAGGGCTGGCTAATCGAAGCCAAAATGGTAATCGATTATCGGTCCGGTCGTTTCGATAATTAACCGATTAGTAATCGCTGAAAATGAAAATTGAAAATGGGTATTTTTTTCGAAGCTTCGGTGGCACAGATTTGTGCTAAAGCGTTTTGACAAGGTACTCTATCAAACAAAACAGTTGATAACTATTCAAATTATCAATTACCTTTGATTAAATCTTGTCTTCTGATATGCCAATCCACGCTAATTGGCTTCCTAATTGGCAGCTAATTGACAAAACAAGCGACCATCTTGTTCTATTCAGATTCAGATAAGCAACCTTCGGTAGTTGGTAGTACCTACTTTTAGTACAACTACCGGGACAACATCTATTGATTTGCGTGTTAATAAGGACCTATATTCTAATCATTTTATTAAAAAGACTGGATTAAAATTATAAGAAAGGCTACTGAACTGATAAAATGTTCCGGGTTTTGCGCAAAGCATTAACTTGGTCGTCTGAACTGACCAGAACACAACGGGTTTATGCTATTCGTTACAACCTATTCACCCTATCACAAATACTCTTCAACATTTCCGGTTGGTCTCCGAGACTTCCGTTTTCGTTTGGAAGGAAATAAGAAGTGAATAACGAGAGAAATTTCTAATATTTTTTTGCAGAAAGTGACAGGACATTTTCAGCAGGTAATCGATTACTTAATTTCGTCGATCGATAATTGTTTTCGTTTTGCTTATCGACCAATTAACCGATATTTCGATTAATCGTGCCAGCCCTAATTATTTCCCTTGGTTCGGCCTTGTACAATTCACAAAATTCGGCCATATTAAATTCCCTACCAGTCTATATAAGAAGCAGCAAAAATACATTAAATTGTTCACTCATATGTGACTGGGCAGCACATGGTAGGTGTTGGGGGTTTTCCTACCATTTGCTGCCAAGCATACACTGCGATGCAGCAAGGACAAGTGAAAAACCTCTTTGGGACAATGAACCATGTATTTGAAAAATTTGATAAATATTAGGACAAAACCGCAAATGCACAATGCATGGAGAACCATAATCATTTATCCAAATGAAGCGGTAAATCCAAAATTTTTCAAAATACCTCCATAATGGAGAAGAAATCTAAGTGCACTGGACTAAGTTCATATAAATCATATCTTCGAGAGGATGTAGAAGTCAGATTCCAAAACGCATTAAGTCACATGTTAATCCTGGTAGTCACTAGTAGTGTCACATACTTGGCTCTTTCAAGACTTTAACACGATTGCACACTAAGTGCACACTAAGCACCGAGCCACACTGAATAATGATTAGAGTAAATATTGAATGCCAACAATTCAGGAAAACAGGCTAGAAAGAGACAGGAGAAGATGTTTCCCTACAGGATCAACATGCGCCCTGTTCTGAGCTGAAGGAGAAGTTAAAATGCAATCAATACAGAGGAATAGTTATTAGAGGGCAGAAACTACACCCTAAAAGTCAGGACTTCTCCCTCACTCAGATTTCCAGCCTGATTCCTGTCCATTGTATTATTCCACTTAATGACACTGTTCTTATATTGTCGTAAGACAGGTCTCACTGGAAATATGCACTACACAGTTCCATTGAATAATTCCTCTTGTGAACATAATCACATAATAATGTCATAAACACTGTTGTAAAGTTACTTCATGTGATACTGCACTTCAAAGTCTGAGGACACATGATAAAAAAAACAACAAAAAAACAACAAACAAAAATATACCAGTATACACGATGTACTTATGCCAGTACCGTATGCCACAAAAGCATTGCGTATTAAGGCAGATGTTATCTGAATAACATAAGCCTAAGAATAACATGGTTCAGACTAAACTACTAAACATAATAAAACCTAATCTACTATATACAGGGATTGGGAGGGCGGGTGAAAATTCGCACAGCAAAGCAAGTCCTTAACACAAGAAATCAAACAAAGAACTGCTGTGCGGGCTAAGTTTGAAAGCAAGGGGCTTATCAGCTTCAAATTCATTGGTTACTTTGCTTGGCAGACGGCGTCTGATTGGATGAGATTTTGTACTGTAGCACACGAGACAATGCCACAGGCCGTGTGCAAAATGTTGGAGGGCGCTGTGGTGCAACAAGCTGTATGCTTGCAGAAACCAATGGAAAGTAAATGTCTGATTGCCATGGCAACTAAAAGACCACCAATGACTGTCACGAGCCGTTGTAGTGGGTAACCAAAGGAATGGTGTCGTCTCCCGATGTGCAAAACAAGCATGACTCTCGCGAGATACAACGAGAGCCAAGGGGAATAAAAAGTAAACAAAACATAAACGCTCGCAATTTAAAACAAGATTAAAATCTAATCCCTCTATTAAATTGTTCACTCATATGTGACTGGGCAGCACATGGTAGGTGTTGGGGGTTTTCCTACCATTTGCTGCCAAGCATACACTGCGATGCAGCAAGGACAAGTGAAAAACCTCTTTGGGACAATGAACCATGTATTTGAAAAATTTGATAAATATTAGGACAAAACCGCAAATGCACAATGCATGGAGAACCATAATCATTTATCCAAATGAAGCGGTAAATCCAAAATTTTTCAAAATACCTCCATAATGGAGAAGAAATCTAAGTGCACTGGACTAAGTTCATATAAATCATATCTTCGAGAGGATGTAGAAGTCAGATTCCAAAACGCATTAAGTCACATGTTAATCCTGGTAGTCACTAGTAGTGTCACATACTTGGCTCTTTCAAGACTTTAACACGATTGCACACTAAGTGCACACTAAGCACCGAGCCACACTGAATAATGATTAGAGTAAATATTGAATGCCAACAATTCAGGAAAACAGGCTAGAAAGAGACAGGAGAAGATGTTTCCCTACAGGATCAACATGCGCCCTGTTCTGAGCTGAAGGAGAAGTTAAAATGCAATCAATACAGAGGAATAGTTATTAGAGGGCAGAAACTACACCCTAAAAGTCAGGACTTCTCCCTCACTCAGATTTCCAGCCTGATTCCTGTCCATTGTATTATTCCACTTAATGACACTGTTCTTATATTGTCGTAAGACAGGTCTCACTGGAAATATGCACTACACAGTTCCATTGAATAATTCCTCTTGTGAACATAATCACATAATAATGTCATAAACACTGTTGTAAAGTTACTTCATGTGATACTGCACTTCAAAGTCTGAGGACACATGATAAAAAAAACAACAAAAAAACAACAAACAAAAATATACCAGTATACACGATGTACTTATGCCAGTACCGTATGCCACAAAAGCATTGCGTATTAAGGCAGATGTTATCTGAATAACATAAGCCTAAGAATAACATGGTTCAGACTAAACTACTAAACATAATAAAACCTAATCTACTATATACAGGGATTGGGAGGGCGGGTGAAAATTCGCACAGCAAAGCAAGTCCTTAACACAAGAAATCAAACAAAGAACTGCTGTGCGGGCTAAGTTTGAAAGCAAGGGGCTTATCAGCTTCAAATTCATTGGTTACTTTGCTTGGCAGACGGCGTCTGATTGGATGAGATTTTGTACTGTAGCACACGAGACAATGCCACAGGCCGTGTGCAAAATGTTGGAGGGCGCTGTGGTGCAACAAGCTGTATGCTTGCAGAAACCAATGGAAAGTAAATGTCTGATTGCCATGGCAACTAAAAGACCACCAATGACTGTCACGAGCCGTTGTAGTGGGTAACCAAAGGAATGGTGTCGTCTCCCGATGTGCAAAACAAGCATGACTCTCGCGAGATACAACGAGAGCCAAGGGGAATAAAAAGTAAACAAAACATAAACGCTCGCAATTTAAAACAAGATTAAAATCTAATCCCTCTATTAAATTGTTCACTCATATGTGACTGGGCAGCACATGGTAGGTGTTGGGGGTTTTCCTACCATTTGCTGCCAAGCATACACTGCGATGCAGCAAGGACAAGTGAAAAACCTCTTTGGGACAATGAACCATGTATTTGAAAAATTTGATAAATATTAGGACAAAACCGCAAATGCACAATGCATGGAGAACCATAATCATTTATCCAAATGAAGCGGTAAATCCAAAATTTTTCAAAATACCTCCAAAGTCCCAAAGAGGTAGAAGTAGAGAGTAGCAGTACATGTAGTTGTAAATAAGAAAAGGGGTACTAGACAATAAAGTGAAATGAGGAAACCACTTTAACATTTCCTATAGGCTGGCATAAGTAGATATATGTATATACACATTAGCCTAATTTCTTTTGTTATGCATAGATAAGTCAACTCCCACTTATTCACCAGTGATTCTGCTCAGACCTGTGCTCCAGAGAAAAATGTACTTGTGCTTTTCCCCAGGGTTGAGGCCACCTGTTGCCTTAGACCAAAAGAGGGTTCCAGATACCTTTCACAAGCATTACTTTTCCAGTCTCCTTGGAGCTTAATTAAATCGACGGGGAGCCCACAATTTAATGCAAATGATGCCCCTCCCCTCCTAAAGCTATGGTTTGAGTACTTATCAGGCGGGACCCCTAATGACTGCAGGACTTCATGTAGACGCTTGGTAAACAGCGCTTGGGTAAGGGGCAACCAAGAGGAGTTTTCTTTGTACCGGAAGAGGGGTACAGGACAAGAGGGAGGTGGACACTCAATAAAAATGCCAACCAAGGCATTACTTGGGCAGAAGCTAGACTTGGGTATGCGTGGCAAAGGGATCTGCAGGGTGCGTTCACGAAACTGTATGACCTTGGACCATCTTACGGATAAAATAACCCCATCTGAAGTAAATTTTACATCTGAGGCACATAAGTGGCGAGTTGGATCAAAAACATCCAAACTGGGGATAAGGAGGTTTGATTTACGAAAAAAGGAATAAAATGCGACTAAGCATGCAGCCCAGAATGTACGATCAAGACTGCACAACACATTAATCTTGGTAAATATTTTACCCAGAATGTCTAACGTAATAGGGAGTTTTTGTTTCGATGCATCACCTTTGACTCGCCGAACCCCCTTGAGAATAGAAGACACATACCAGTTGCGTTCTAGAGGGTTAGGCAGTCCTGCATCAACATGTAAAATTCTAACTATATTCAAGTACTGACGTACAGATGTAAAGCATAGCTTACGAGACAAATAAGCAATGTATCGTCCTAAATCATACTGAGATAATGGAATGGGTGCGATTGATAGTTTATTGCAAAATTCAAAATACGTAAGTTTTTGAGTTGCGTAAGTCCTGGAGGTTGAAGCAGCGAAGGTGTGACCCCTATAGAAGTTTACATCTGAATCCAGGCTTGCCATCAAAGATTCACTGTGCTGAGTATATGCTGGTGCCATGTGGTTGGACACGGATCCACTGTGCCTACTCTCTCCAGGTAGGGAATCTGTTAAGCAAAAAATTGAGAGAGTTCAGTGACATGTGGTGAAAAAGAGGTGTGTATGCTGTAAATGGAAGAAGTGTTTCTAGATGACCTGGAAGATGCAGCCTTGAAGCACTATCGGCTGCTATATTTCTGATACCAGGGATGTGTCTGGAGGTCAAGTGAAAGTTGTAAGCAGCTGACAGCCAGAAGAGATGACGGAGGCACTTCATGGCCACCGGATTCCGGCTTGTACCCTTATTCAAACATGCCACAGTGACACTATTGTCAGAATAGAGTATGACACGCTTGTTCTGCCAAAAAGGGGCCCATCTTTGGGCAGCAACCACTACTGCTAAGACTTCCTTCTCATTGATATGGAAGTCGGAAGCAGCTGGGAAGTCTTGGTTCCAGTTAAAGTAGAACCAATCCACCCCGAAGGATCCACCTGCTGCTTCATTGCAGGCGTCAGTGAAAGCACATTCGACCGGTTGCTTGTCAAGCAACATAGACCGGCCATTAAAAGTTGCTAAAAAGGTATGCCACCATAATAAATCATCGCGCACTGTAGAACCAAGGAAGGTTCTATGTGATGCATGCTTGAGGGTGCTTATTTTGTCAAAGATTCTGCGGAGAAAAACTCGCCCGCCCTTTACAACGCCCGCAGCCCAGGACAGTCGTCCAGCTATTGATTGCAATTGCCGTTTTGTGGCACGACGCAGTTGCAAGAATGAGTGCAACTCTTTGCGAAAGCTTGTGAGCTTTTCCTCAGGAAGTCTGAGGGACATGGCTATGGAGTCCAGTTCGATTCCAAGAAAAGTAATTCTGTTGGTGGGGTCAACAACCTTACCCCAATTAATAGCAAAGCCTAACCTCCGGAGAAGTTGCATAAGACAATTGAGTGCTTGAGCACACGCTTCTTTTGATTCTGCAATAATCAAAAAATCGTCAAGGTAAACGATTAACAGGTTAAACCCCTTCCTTCCCATCATCCTTTTCACTGCCTGAGTAAGTCTATGAAAAATTCCCGGACTAAGCTTCCCTCCAAAAGGGAGGCGGGTGTCCCTTAGGTAACAATCCTTACCACCAAAGTTCCACTTAAAACCTGTGACCTGTTGACTTTTTGGGCTGATCTTGACACTTCTGTAGGCAGAGCGCAAGTCGATTTTCCCAAAAAAACAGCCATGGGTCATTAAAGCAGCTGCATCATCAACTCTAGAGAATTTTTGATGCCAGTCCATAGTACAGTAATCATTCACCGCCTTACCAGTTGGCCTTGAACAGTCATGGATAAGCCTAACATCGCCATCTGGTTTAGGGATGGCTGCCATAGGGCTTATGATGTCAGGTTTAGTTTCGCAAATCACATAATGACCAGCTTCAATCTCTTTTTTCACTTGAGCAGTAGCTTTTTCATACAAGGGGCTACCTGGTCGGGCAGATGGATGATTACTACACTCTGCTTTCGAAATACTGGCATCATCATTGATGATATTAAATCCATTTTTGATACCTTCTAAAATGAAGGCTTTATCCGGGTCATTCTCAAGCTCAACCTCCCAGGCCTGAAAGTTGAGGGAAGGCAAAGGGTTAACCTGAAATTCGGGCTATTTGGCCAGGGTGTGATTTAGGGCAGAATGTGTCTGCTTACATCCAGGTATAATACAGATATGCTTGAACTTGCATTCGGCAAAGGAGCAACCTTTCTGTGAGTTAAAGTTCCTACATATTTCTACTCTATTTTGGCTACTTTTAGTTGGCTTAGAAGAGACAGGGGTTTTCTTTTGATGGTTACCTTGAGCCACTGGTTTGTCCCGAACTTGTAAATGTATGTTTGATAAGTGCTGGACATCTGTCCCCCACCTAAAATTCAGGGATGCTTGGAGTTTCCGATACTCCCTGTCAAATAGCAAAACAGAAACAAGGCTGTATCTCTGAACAAGTTGGTATATCTTAGTTGTATAACTAAGATAGTCCATCAAAGCTGTGCCCTGCAGTTTGTTTTCCCCCACTAGCTTGTACAATATGGCCAAGTTTGCCACTGACCATTGGCAAAGGGTCAAGTTTTCGAGACGGGGCTTCTTAGGGCCAGATTTGACAACGATTTGCTGGTCCCCCTGGCCTCCGAGCACAACTTCTTCCTCAATACAAGTCTGAGCAAAATCACAAATGTCCAAATAATTGGGTGTTGACTTACCCGCAGCTGACGAAAGGTGGACTTGTGGATCATTCCAGGAGACCTGTGAAGGCTGCACATGATTACTGGTGGAAGTTCCAGACGATAAAAGTCTCTGTTGCTCCTGAAGTAAATCGGTGACATGTTGATAAACGTCGTTGCGGGCTGTGTTGTTTGATTCAGATATGGGCACGCCGCTTATGACCGGTGCGTGGGTATTTGCCGGTACCATCTCGGTAGTACCTTCCGTCGCCGTGCGGTGAACCTCGGTAGTTTCCGTAAGTGACCCAGGTGTGTGCGCCTCGGTTGAAGCCGCTGCGATGGCTGTTCCCTCGGTCGAGGAAACTCCCACTGGTGCCATTGTTTTGCCTTTTAGCGCTGATGCTACGTGGAGAATCAGTTTTCGTTGTCCTATAGGGATTTTTGGCGTCACAATATCTTCATTGTCAACTAGTGACAAGGCTTCTAAACTATCGAATCCTCGTTTCAGTAGTTCGTCGATTGAGGATTTCGAAATTTTGTTTTGCAAACAAAAGTTTATTAGCACGTCTTCGTCCCCTAAGTCCGACACGATAGCCTGCCCAGTTTGCTCTGTTTGATTCTCGTCCGCCATTATAACACTTTAGAGTTAATTAAATTAAGATAGCCTCGTCTTGTTTATGTATAACTTAATGAATTTGACGTCGCTGCGAGAATTCGCCACAGAAAAAGCATTTTTCTTCGTAGCAAAAGGCAGAACAATCCAGAATACGAAACAAACGAGCCTCTTGTGCACAACTAGCTTCTTTTATAAGGTTTAACAATTTTCTCAGCTCGAAGTCGCTCATTTGATACCATTGTGGAATATCAAACACTTGTTTTACAATTCTAATATTGTCCGCCATTTCCGGAAAATGAAAATAGAACTTTCCATGAATGTCCGAGGCTTTATATAATCAAATTCCACTGTTTTTGGGATGCTAAAGTAAAGTTCCTGTGTTAATATAAACGTTAAAATTCCGTCATTTTGGTAATATAAATAAAATTCCCTGATGAAAATTCGCACAGCAAAGCAAGTCCTTAACACAAGAAATCAAACAAAGAACTGCTGTGCGGGCTAAGTTTGAAAGCAAGGGGCTTATCAGCTTCAAATTCATTGGTTACTTTGCTTGGCAGACGGCGTCTGATTGGATGAGATTTTGTACTGTAGCACACGAGACAATGCCACAGGCCGTGTGCAAAATGTTGGAGGGCGCTGTGGTGCAACAAGCTGTATGCTTGCAGAAACCAATGGAAAGTAAATGTCTGATTGCCATGGCAACTAAAAGACCACCAATGACTGTCACGAGCCGTTGTAGTGGGTAACCAAAGGAATGGTGTCGTCTCCCGATGTGCAAAACAAGCATGACTCTCGCGAGATACAACGAGAGCCAAGGGGAATAAAAAGTAAACAAAACATAAACGCTCGCAATTTAAAACAAGATTAAAATCTAATCCCTCTAGTAACAGTAAGCAAAAATAACTGGCGCAGCAGTCATTCAACAAATAATATGGATAAATAGTTTAAAGTTCATTTCATTTTAGCCGAGTCATCGAAATTTAAAAAAAATGATGAGATTGTTACACATTCCGAGACCGAAGCCAAGCGTTGCGAGCATTCTTTTGGCCGAAAACTGTAACGCTCGAAATGATTGGTTGTATATAAATAGTAAGGCATATATTGACCAATCAGATGTCGTCTTGCATAAGCGCTTTTGTAAATATGAAATGGCGAAACTTTCGTTTTTGTTTCGGCCAAAAGAGGACTTTTCCGACGATAAATTTGATTTTACCGAGTTGAAAAATGTCAACTTTTATCAGTGTCGGACAGTGCGACCGGCGCCCTGGCAAAAATCGCCGGACATTTTCAGAATTTGCCGGTTTTGTCCCACAGACCGACGGTTTTCGTGAAGAATGACCTCCCCACCTTTCCCTCACCCTCCATATACACATCCAAAATTGCACCTCGGATGATGGGTCTGATTTGTTCTAGTGATTTTGATCAAAGCTGATACTTGTTTACACTCAAAATCAGTCTATCTCAAAACCGAGTTTAATTCTACACTTAGATGAACATACCTACCGTAAGACCTTTCTCTAGAGTAGTTACATATCAAATAGGGATCGCGTATTGTTGCATATCTAGTGATTCCCCTACAAAGGTTTAGAAGGGTGCTGCACCCTTCTGCCTTTTGGCCTTACCCTTCTGCCTTTTGGCCTTACCCTTCTGCCCTTTCTTTGAGGAAGGTAATTTTATTCAAATTAATGTCACATTTTTGCAATACAGCTTTCTATGTGTAAAAGAGGCTTTTATTATGCAAATATTTATATCTCCTTGCCAAAACAAGGGTTTTATCCTGTTAGAAAGTATTAATTCTTTTAGTTACATTGTTTTTCAAAATAATATCTTCAGCAAAAGTGCCCTATG
This sequence comes from Ctena decussata, assembly GCA_963989385.1. Lineage (NCBI taxonomy): Eukaryota > Metazoa > Mollusca > Bivalvia > Lucinida > Lucinidae > Ctena > Ctena decussata. The sequence goes on from CAXDIV010000066.1 coordinate 167,141, forward strand.
AGGAGCGAGTCACGCGCTAAAAGTGCCCTTTTTCTGACCGGCACCCTGCCCTTTTTTCAGGCTGGGGGAAACACTAATATCTGGGCCGGTAAATTTGTAAAATCGCAAATTACTGCATGGTGACAGCTGTTGAGATGCTTAAGATCGCGGATTTCCCAAGTTACTATTAATAAATAAATTGGCTGGTTCTCGTTCCACAGATAGTACACCTGAATCGGCGGGAAGTAGATAAAAAAAACGCGGGAAACTAATCTTTAAGTGAACAAACCGACTTTCATAAATAGAAATCGTCGGCACCTGTGACGATTTCATGAAAACATGTATGATCTGATCAGCCTGCGCAAATTTAACATGATCAGTATCTGTGATGACCGTTTATTACATATCTGGCATGTTTACCGGGAATTGAATCATTGCATTGTCGTACTCGTCTAATAGGCCTTGAATTCTGTAGTATAGCGCAACGTGATACTTTGAAAAAATAGTTAACGGTATTGATGCGGCAAGCGTCACCGTTATGGCGATTAAATCCCCACCTGCAACACCCTCAACTAGGCCGGTGTCACTATCGGAGTGAGGCAAACGAGTTTAACTGAGCTACCCGTTGATTTCACAGTCGGAACAGGCTGGTCACTTTAACAAGAATTTCTTTAATTGCCCTGGTTACTATCGCCTTGTCCGCAATGCATTTGACACCGTAAAAGCCGATAACCAGCATGTGTCTTCAGTTGGCGAAGTAATTTTCCGCTCCAATCAACACATGACGGTCGTGGTATAGCGTGGTGATAATTGCCACAGATTAATCACCGTGATTGTGGTGTTTATTGGTGAGCATGTGTACATATTACCGATCGACTTGAGTTGTCAGTTTTTACAGGTATGGGACACAGTGGAACCGAATTGCAATAGCAGCGCGGGAAAAGGGACTGGTTACTGATATTTTTCGGGCAGGAGGGCGCTTATGACACGTTTTTGGGGCAGAAGGGCTGGACCAAAACTGGGCAGGGCGCGGCGCCCCGCCATTCCGCTTTAGGGGAAACACTGATCTAGATCTATAAGAATTTATATTCATTAAACGAATATCTTAAAAGAAGTAGACATCAAAGATGAAGCCGCTTGAGACATAAACTTGTTTATTGGATGCTTTAATCCAATATGTGACAGTTCGGTTAAATTGTTGGTTCACCAAATTTCACATACCGTAATTGCCCCATTTACCGCACATGCCCCTATAACCGCACACCAAGGCCATTTCCGGAAAAAAAATCACAAGCGCACACTGCTTTTTCCTTTTGAAACTCACAAAACGCATCAAGTTCAACTTATCGTTACTGTTTCAACAGTGACAGTGTTTCCGACGCAGTGTGCGAAGAGAGCAACTCTATCGGTCTAAATGTCAATCGGGCATCCTCGCCGATATTTACGGAGTTGGCTGAAGTGTTATGATGTGAACGAGTGCGAACAGCGGACTCAGATCAGCTTACACATCTGCGCCGTCTGAATAGCGTATTCTCTGTCTGCATCAACAATGGGAATGTACATGTTGATCCGAGAAGGATCGAGCTTACGAAGTTATGAGGTTGCGGGGATGCGAAAGGCTGAACTGAGTCTTTGCCTTTCGTACATGCGAAAAGGCGCCATTTCTCAGATATATAGCGATAATGTGCACGCGCGCCAAAGTGCTTTTGGGAAAGATACATGAACGACAGACGAGAAACCCGGGTTGCAAAAGAAATAAATTGTCCAAACGACAAACTCTTGTTTCCTGACAAAATCAGTCTGAATACTTGCGCAAACTGAACGAAGCGACCAGCCTGCGCATATGCATGGTCTGTGCATTTAAACAAAGTTCGCGGTAGCCATAGGATAGGTTTATCATTGGCATAGCTGGCCCGTGGGCCTCAAAACACATCCGATAAGCAAACGCCCGCATCATACAGTGCATTTGCGAACATTGACCAGTCTAACAAATCTCCAGGATTCGCCGATAGTTTGCAAAATAATTGTTTTAAGATGCGCAGACTGGTCTAAGGCTTTGTTGTTTGCACATGTAATACGGTACCTTTCTCATGACACGTTGCCAATATTTCGGCACCCTTGGGCGTAATATTAGGGAAGATCAAAAGGATCGCATCCTCCAGAGTTATTAATAGAAGCCCGTGAATTTAAAGCATACCTCTTGTGGTGAATTAATAGCCAGGGCACTGACAAACTTACCTGACGTGTTTAAACAATCACACATTACGTCATCGTAAATGTGTTGAAATATGTGTTGAAATACTTTCCTTTCTTTCGGAATATTTATTTGGAATATTGAAGAAGGATGAAGAGAATGAAATACATGCATAATGAGGACATATTTAATACTGAGTGGTATGAGATATAAATTGCGACTTGGCATGAGATTGTTTTTCTCCCGGAAATTGGCAATTCAAATACCGGTAGTTCGAACACTATATATTTTCACTTCGAACACCCCGATCAGTATTTATTTTTAACTGTTCGAACTAAATGAGAATTTACCATATCGATTTTCCTTAACATCTTTAAAGTAGACAATGGCCGTTTGTTGTTTTTTCGTTCTGAGTGTGCGGTTATTAGAAAGGTATTTAACCACCCCTTTTTGTTGCAATTTTGAAAAAGTTAAGTGCACCGTGCGGTAAATGGGGCGATTACGGTAGCCTATAGGTAGTTACATCACAGGGTTATAAAACAGCGGGCAATCAATGTTGTATAGAATAAATTTAATATCAATGCGCGATATGAAATAAAAAGTTGAAGGCAAACTTAAAATCATTTTGTAAAACTGAAAGCTTACCCAGAGATAATTTATTCAGGTGTGACAAACTGATCCATTTTCTTTTTTCATTTAAATTACATAACATGCATACAGACTCTTTTGAAAACTACATTTCTGACGTATTCAAATTCTGAAAACGTATTTGCATATTTTTCCATCATGAATGCTCCATCACGCATCAGTTCCAAATCAGCAAAAGACATTCAAATTCCAAAATGGGCCTTTCTTCAGCAAGTTTTTAGTATTTATGGTTCGCAACTCGACTAAAGTAGTGTCGCGGGAATATTTTATCAAAACTAACCTTCCCATAAAGGTGGTGGTTGCCACCGCCTGATGAGACTTGCTGACGGATCGAAATAATATATTTTTGTTTGTCATAATTTTTTGTCTGTATAAACTGACAGAAAGTCAGCTCTAATTCCTCGATGATCTTTACGAAATTACTAAAATAATAATAACAATAATAATAAATTAAACGAGATGCAAAATAAAAGCACCTTCAAACTTTCAGAAGGTAACAATTTCTTGGGAGAGATCTTCCAAAACCCCCATCCACCCCTCCCCCTGCCCAAAACAGAAAAAAGAAAAAAACAAAAAGAAAAGAAATTTTTTGCTCACGGGGGCTCTGGTGACTAGGGTACGCGCAAATACATAGCCGGACCACTTTTCACGAGCCGGCGACGACGCTGATGCAGCAGAACTGCAAAATTATATATGGACAACAGTGAAAAATATAACAAACCTTTTATCATTTTGTAAAAAATTTCAATTTCCACCGATGCGTTTTATGCAAATTGAGGAAAATTTGAATAAATGTATATCTTGGAGATGCCCCCCTCAGACTGGACAGATAAGGCCTCTTCTGTGTCATGATATACATACTTGCTATGCTGGGATCATTTCAAAGTTATCGCTGAACTGCAGCTACAGAAATATCTGAAAATGTGGTTTTTTCACAAAAATGCAACGGCAGAAAAATGAAATTTCTTTGCATTCAGACTTGATTTTCATTAATATTGAAAAAACAATACTTGAAAATTTGCAATTATATTCTAAATAGATTCAACTGAAGAATCTCTCAGTCCTTATGCAATTTCTAATATGTGTGAATACTTGGATCGAAGTATATACTTAGATCGAAGTATATACTTCCATCAAGGTTTCTCCTCGACCTGTTTATTTCATCTAAAAAAATCCATCATTTGGTATTTGATCACAGTATGAAAAGAAACTCAAAACTCGTATAGGCCTACCATTGTGCATGAGGGACCCAGTTTTTGTCATTCTTTCTTTCTATATTTACTGCTACACCCCTTTTCAGAGTATTATGAGCAGGTGTACTTTTGTACACTCCAGTGTTGCAGGATGAAAGCCTACATATAGCCATGTAGCTATAGTAGGGATCTTTAACCTGCACAGGGGATAACTCTCCCTGCACAGGGGGCCTCCAGTTAACGTCCCGATCCGAAGGACGGCACACTTGTTAGCATCATCCCTGCAAATGATGCTAGAAAAACGCGTCGGACATAGGAAGATTTCACCCTGGGTGAGGCTCGAACCCATGACCTCTGGCATCAGAGTCAAGTGCACTAACCACTGAGCCACTGCGCTTCTCTGCAAGTTCCACGCAGCTTCTGAAAATGTCTTATTCCTGACATAAATAATTGGCTAAATTTGTGAAACAGACTATAATTATGACATCACTCCGCTGGCTGCAGGAGGAGGTGGTGGAAACTTTCAACAATTATTTGCTTTATTTCTGTTAAATCATGATCCTTTGGACATTAGCTGAGTGAGTTATTTTATAATTCACTTCTCTACTATGTGCAATTATGCAAGGCATGCAAAGAGTGATAAATATTATTTACAAACGCTGCTAATTGAGTTGACCTACATTCATGATGTGTACTCAGATTCACTGTGTTTGTAAACAAAGATTGTGAAATACGGTGTGTATTCAACTTCATATGCCGAGCTGCAAGTAACATTCGTCGCATGACAACAGCAAATATCTGCATAAAACCAAGTGCAACTAACCCCTCTGGTCAGAATGATCTTCTTTACCGCTTATAAAAATTTCCGCTTGAAGGACTGCTTGGAAAGCAGCTGACAAAAATTATCAACACATGTTTAACGTAAATGATGTTACGAAATGTGCGCCGAATAAGCCGATGCGCCGAATAGGCCGATACGACAGTATGACATGGTCAGTTTCAAAGCCCTTACGATTAAATTCCTTACGATTAAAATCAACACCTTTAAATATGTGTGCAGCGAGGTTGGTCCAAAATCATTGTAGTGAAAGAATTGAGGAGAAAAGGAACAGAAGTACACCTGCTCATAACCCTCGAGAGAGGGTGTGGCAGTATATAGAAAGAGAGAAGAAAGGGAGTGGGTATGAAAGAAATAGTTCAAATTACATGTTGACTTGCTTATTTTGCCCTCTGGCACGTGTCCAAAAGACAAGCTTAGTTTTATGTGGGTTGCCAGAAGGCTGGGTCACCAGGGTGGCTGGTGAATTTTAATGTCCCGGCTTATTGGTGTTTGCTTGTGCAAAGCATGAGTAACTTGTGTTCAACAGCCATGTCTCTCATGGCCCAATGGTGAGATGTTTAACAGTCCTACTAAAGACAGAAACGGACTTATGCCACTGAAAAGGATCGAAAAGAACTTTATGGGCACAGAGAAGTACTTTTATTTGCCATTTTATGCCATTAAAACGTATGTTTAAGAACTTTTAATATCATCATGATATAAAGCAGTTTTTTGCATTGTATTTCACAAAAATATAGTAATTTAATTATTAATCAAATAGACGTGACAAGAGAGTAGAATATACTTTATTTTTACATTTTTAACACTGTCAACTTAAACAACTCGGGAACTTATTTGGCAATACGCGTTTCCTACAATCTGGCATAGATGTGTCTAATTATCAATAAAATAAGAAGTGCATCACCAAAAAAGACAGTTGAACACCTGGACACTGGAAAAAGACTGGATGGTACTGAAAAAGACATCGTGACCGCTGAATTTGGGACACTGAAAATGGCATATTTTCACTAAATATACTTGAAAAATACTTTTAGAAATATATATTACATATTTAAACATTTTTAACATACATTTTTATACGCCCATTTTGAAAAACCGGTAGTGGCACTGCCCATCCATCTGTCCGTCCGTCCGTAAACATTCTTGTACACGCCATAACTCAGTATCCATTTGGGATATTTTCATGAAATTTTATAGGCATATGTATTAGGTAGGGGGAACGTGTCGCGTACAAGAATGGTTGCTCCCCCTTCCTTAGTTTCCAAGTTATGCCCCTTTGATTGTTTTTTTACCCTGCAGGTCTTGTACGCGCCATAACTAGATAACTGTTTGGGATATCTTCATAAAACTTCATAGCAATGTGTATGAAGTCCCAACGATGTGTTGTGCACAACAATTGTTGCTCTCCCTTTCTGTTTCAGAGTTACATCCCTTTTACTAGTTCTATTAGACTATTCTTGTGTATACTTATCTTGTGCATCCCTTAACTCGGTAACTGTTTGGAATATCATGATGAAACTTTAAAGCAATGTGCATGATCACAAGATGATGTGTCACTCGTATGTAAGAATGGTTTTCTCCCTTTCTTAATTTTGGAGTAACCTCCCTTTGAATAGTCTGTCTGTAAACATTCTTGTGCGCGCCATAACTCAGTAACCATTTGGGATAGCTTCATGAAATTTTATAGGCATGTGCATTAGGTAGGGGGAACGTGGCACGTGTAAGATTGGTTGCTCCCTCTACCTTTGTTTTCAAGTTATGCCCCTTTGATTGTTTTTTAACCTGCAGGTCTTGTGCGCATCATAACTAGATAACTGTTTGGGATATCTCCACATACATAAAACTTCATAACAATGTGTATGAAGTCCCAACCATGTGTCGCGCACAACAATGGTTGCTCTCCCTTTCAGAGTTACATCCCTTTTACTAGATCTTTTAGACTATTTTTGTGTATTCTTACCTTGTGCATCCCTTAACTCGGTAACTGTTTGGAATATCATGATGAAACTTTAAAGCAATATGCATGATCATAAGATGATGTGTCACATATAAGAATGGTTGCTCCCCCTTTCTTAATTTTGGAGTAACCTCCCCTTGAATAGTATTTTTAGGATTTTCCATTCACTCCATATCTCCTTAACCTTTTGAAATATTAGAATGAAACTTTGTAGGAATATGTATAATAATGGGTAAATGTATTCTGAGCAAGAACCACAACTCTGGCTTACTTACTGAATTATCTGCCCTTGCATAAATTTCCTTAAATTAACCGTTTAGAATATTCTAACACAACCTGATGGTGATGTGTGTATTGTCAAGGGAATGTACCGTAATCGCCCCATTTACCGCACATGCCCCTATAACCGCACACCAAGGCCATTTCCGGAAAAAAATGCACAAGCGCACACTGCTTTTTAGCTCGCCTGAACGAAAGTTCAGGAAGAGCTATTGTTGTCACCACGGCGTCAGCGTCCGCGTCGGCATTCGGATTGGATGTTTTGGTTAAAGTTTTTTAAAGACCTATATCTCCTTAACCCATGGATGGATTCTTTTGATACTTGCACTGTAGTTAGATATTGGTCTAAGGTTTAACAGGGTACCACCCCCACCCCACTCCGTGACCTTGATGTCAAGGTCATGGACTTAGAAAATTTGTAGTTTTTTTGGACTGGATGTTTTGGTTAAAGTTTTATAAAGCCCAATATCTCCTTAACCCATTGTCCATATGGATTCCTTTGATACTTACACTAAAGTTAGATATTGGTCTAAAGTTTTCAAAGGTACTACCCCTACCCCCCTCTGTGACCTTGATGTCAAGGTCATGGACTTAGAACATTGTCTTTTTATTGATTGGATGTTTTGGTTAAAGTTTTTTAAAGACACATATCTCCTGAACCCATAGATGAATTCTTTTTATATTTGCACTGTAGTTAGATCTACAGAGTACTCCCCCAACCCCGCTCAGTAATCTTGAGTCAAGTTCAGGGACTTAGGAAATTTATGTCTTTTTTAAAGTTTTGTAATTGCAAACTGATTCATAATGCTATGCAGAGATTTAGTTTATACTTGAACTGATGTTAGACTCTTTCTTGAGTTTTTACAAAACACCTTATACTTACCCCACTGGATGACCTTGAAGTCAAGGTCATCGACTTAGAATTTTGTCTTAAAGATTTTGGTTAAAGTTTTATATTTATGAAGACATAATTTCACAGTGCCACGATGATGGACTCAGTTGATACTAATCCTTGGACTGATGTTAGATAATGGTTCAGGGTTTTGATACATCCTAGCCCCCCCCTACCCGTCAGTTTTTTTACCTCAAGCTCATGGACTTTGAAATTTCATTTCATTTTTATACCCCGCCACACTTTAGTGGCGGGGTATTATGTTATACCTTTCGGTGTCTGTCCGTCCGTCCGTCCGTCCGTGCTCACCATTTCCGATCGATAACTTGAGTATTTATTCACGGAATTTTTTCAAATTTTGCATACATATTGTTATCGGCGATGAGTGGTATGGGATTGTTAATGGGCAAAATCCGTCCATTTTTAACGGAGTTACTGCCCTTTTTCGTATTGGAAAAATGGTTTCTGGCCTGTTATTCCTTTACTGTTCATGATATCTGAATGAAACTTCACAGATATGTTGCACATCAAAGGTTACATATTGTGACTAAGGACCGTCACTCTGACCTTCCCAGTTTGTGAGTTATCCGCCCTTGATAGGTCTGAAAAAAGGTTTTTGACCTATTGTTCCTTTACTATATGGAATATCTGAATATAACTTCACAGATATGTTTCACATCAAAGGTAACATATTGTGACTAAGAACCGTCACTCTTACCTTTCCCGTTTGTGAGTTATCCACCCTTGATTGAATTAAAAAATGTTTTTTACCCGTAGTTCCTTTACTATGTGGAATATTTAAATGAAACTTTACAGATATGTTTCACATCAAAGGTTACATACTGTGACAAAGAACCATCACTCTTACCTTTCCAGTTCATGAGTTATCTGCCCTTGATAGGTCTGAAAAATGGTTTTTGACCTGTAGTTCCCTTTCTATATGGAATATCTGAATAAAACTTCACAGATATGTTTCACATCAAAGGCTTCATATAGTGACTAGGAACTGTCACTCTGATCTTTCTGGTTTGTGAGTTTTCCGCCCTTGATTGATCTGAAAAACGGTTTTTTATCTGTAGTTCCTTTACTATATGGAATATCTGAACGAAACTTCATAGGTATGTTTCACATCAAAGGTTACATATTGTGACAAAGAACCATCACTCTTACCTTTCCAGTTAATGAGTATTCCCCCTTGATAGATCTGAAAAATGTTTTTTGACTTGTAGTTCCTATACTATATGGAATATCTGAATGAAACTTCACTGATATGTTTAACACCATAGAATAGGAAACAGAGTCTCTCAGCTCAAAGAAATGCTTTACAGCCTGATCTAAATCTACACTAGTCAGAATGCTCCACGTTGTTGGGTGGTTTATATTAATATTTATTTACAGTAAGGACATCATATCTCTGTCTATCTCAGTTCTGTGGCTCTTTAGCTATTATATATCTCAAAAAATAAGTTAGGATGCACAGCAGTGGCGGGGTATCATGCAGTGCCTGCGGTGCTTTTATTTTTATTTTAATTTTATTTTAAGACTTATTTCTGAGATAGCTTTTGTTTATAAATGTGTTTTCATTATGGACATGCTTGCATGAAGTTTTATGCATAGCAGTCCACACCACCATAGCGGCTGTGTGATGAGCAAGCACCAATTCAGGCGAGCTGTGCTGTCGGGCGACAGCTCTTGTTCCTTTTGAAACTCACAAAACGCATCAAGTTCAACTTACCATTACTGTTTCAACAGCAACAGTGTTTTCAGTTTTGTTTTCCCGACGCAATGTGCGAAGAGAGCAACTCTATTTGTCTAAATGTCAATCAGGCATCCTCGCCGATATTTATGAAGTTGGCTGAAGTGTTATGATGTGTACGAGTGCGAACAGCAGACTCAGATCAGCTTACACATCTGCGCCGTCTGATTAGCGTATTCTCTGTCTGCATCAACAATGGGAATGTACATGTTGATACGAGAAGGATCGAGCTTACAAAGTTATGAGGTTTCGGGGGTGCACAGGCTGAACTGAGTCTTTATTCGTAGATGCGAAAAGGCGCCATTTCTCAAGAGCAATTCTTATCATATATAGCGATAATGTGCATGTGCGCCAAAGTGGGTTCGGGAAAGATACATGAACGACAGATGAGAAACCCGGGGGTGCAAAAGAAATAAATTGTCATAACGACAAACTCTTGTTTCCTGACAAAATCAGTCTGAATACATGTGCAAACTGAACAAAGCGACCAGTCTGCATCTATGCATGGTCTGTGCATTTAAACAAAGTGTGCGGTAGCAATAGGATAGGTTTATCATTGATAGCTGGACCGTGGGCCTCAAAAGGGCCTCAGGACACATCCGATCAGCAAACACCCGCATCATACAGTGCATTTTCGAACATTGACCAGTCTAACAAATCTCCAGGATTCGCCTATAGTTTGCAAAATAATTGTTTTAAGATGCGCAGACTGGTCTAAGGCTTTGCTATTTGCACATGTAATATGGTACCTTTCTCATGACGCATTGCCAATATTTCTGCACCCTTGGACGTAATAGGGCAGACATAAATAGGGAAGATCAAAAGGACCGCATCTTCCAAAATTAGAATGTGTGTGTTATGAATAGAAGCCCGTGAATTTAAAGCAGACCCCTTGCGGTTAATGATTAGCCAGGGCACTGACAAACATACCTGACGTGTTTAAACAATCACATATTAGGTCATCATAAATGTGTTGAAATACTTTCCTTTCTTTCGGAATATTTATTTGGAATATTGAAAAAGGATGAAGAGAGTGAAATACATGCATAAATGAGGACATATTTAATACTGAGAGGTATGAGATATGATTTGGGAGTACGACTTGACATGAGATCGTTTTTCTCCCGGAAATTGGCAATTCAAATAGTTCGAACACTAAATATTTTCATGACACTTCGAACACCCCGATCAGTATTGCCGACTGTTCGTTTGTTGTTTTTTTCTTTCTGAGTGTGCGGTTATTAGAGAAAGGTTTTTAACCACACCTTTTATTGCAATTTTGAAAAAGTTAAGCACACAGTGCGGTAAATGGGGCGATTACAGTATTAGAACCAAGAATGGTATAGCTAGTATATTATATGAATAACTGCCCTTGTTTGACTTTGGCATTACTCAACTTAGGAGCCACTTCCCCTTGGAAGCTGATTTTTGGTATAGTAATAGTATTTGATATGTTAAATATTTAAATAATGTTGCTGTCATTAGTTATAGAGTGGTTTCCCCTGTTTGTCTGCTGGTCTATCCTTTTGTAAACAGTCTTGTTCATTCTGTAACTCCATTATGACATTAAAACGGGCGTATTATGCGCCACTTGCGAAGCCCTTGTTATAGCATCAAATTACAAATAAAAGTCCTTTTCGGTGCCAGAAACTTCTTTTCTGTGGCATAAGTCCTTTTCTGTCCTTAGTTGGACCTGATGTGTTAACATTCTACATTGCATCTTGGAGATGCCTTGCAATCGAAGCTGTCTCTTCGGAGATGGTTGATGGGTTTAAGGCCAAATTGTAATATCCTAAGGTATACCAGGGGTTAGGTATGGAATGCCTGCCCCTGAGGACTTCTTGTAAATAGTTTAAATCTGCTGGTGGCTATGTCACAATTTTTTTTTTTTTATACAACTTAGGTGCCAAACCACAAGTCTGCCATCATGGTCATATACTGACAGAGTGCAGTATCTGACAGAGCTCTAGATAAGAGGGAGTATTTGGTGATAATTAGTGATAATTTTTGTTAATTCTGCATAAAAACATATGTTGTGACCCCTCATCTGAACCGTCTCGACGAGACGGTTCAGATGAGGGGTCACAACATATGGTTTCAATGAGAAATAAGAAAAATTATCCTTAATTCTCATCAAACACTCCCTCTTATCTAGAGCTCTGTCTGAGTACCTGAAGGAAAAGAAAGAGTAAAACCACACTGTGTTTGCCGATTACTTAAGCGCGATCTGGGGTAACAACAAATGAATGCGCACAACATCACGTTTACTGACCTTTGTAATATTTTGTAGGAAGTGGCTATTGACAACCGGTTGTCACTAGCCTCAGAGGCTACTGACAACCGGTTGTCACTAGCCTCACAGGCTGCTGACAACCAGTTACTATAAATCCTATTGTTTTCAAATAATAAATTTCAAGATATTTTTAGAATATTAGTTTCATGGTATTACTATTATATCATGATATTTGTTTCCACTCTCATCAAGTTTTAAGTTGATTGTAGAAAGCAAGAAACTATTAAAAGTATCAGATGTAAATTTCTGTGTGTGTTTTTTTTTTTTAATTTATTATCTACATTATTATTGTCTGGAAGTCATTGGGTTATTCATACAAATAGCTAAAAGAATTTATGCATCACATGCACACAAATTATACATTTACCTTGATAGAAAAAAGGTTTTACATAAATTCTCCAGTTACCATTACATGATCTTCCCTATAGTTATATTCTTGCTGTTCAGTCAAGCAAATTGATTCTATCCACTAGGAAAAATAAACTACAAATTTATATTAATAATACAAGAATAACTTCTATGATCATGGAGGCAATTGTGCAAACAGAATTAGCACATAAACATTCAGAGAAAATGGTGGTATTTTGAGTTAGTTCCCTTACAAAGTATGATTTGAGTTACTTCCCTTGAAAAATCTATTTTTAGAAGATATCTCTTCTCCATATTTTTGCCTTTTTATTTGCAGATATTTTGTTGTTGTGATTCATATGTAGCTTGATTTAAAGCATAAACCTATTTAGAATTACTTGTGATGTTATTACAATGAACCATGCTTCCTGTCCTTCAAAATGCATATTAATTTATTAGCTGGTTGTCACAGGCTAGTGACAACCGGTTGTCTCTAGCCTGTGAGGCTACTGACAACCGGTTGTCACTAGCCGTCGCCTATTTTGTATTCCCTTATTTCTGCTACGAGTGTGCTTACATCTCTTGTAAGGGCTTCGAGAGCACTAAGTTACTCTGTTTAGGCAAAGTATAACCTCTTCACCCTGAGCACAAATCTAGTCCCCAACTGCTTCAGGGACTTTTGAATCCTGAATAAAAAAAACCAGATATCGAGCAAACCATGCATATCTAGGTCAGACTGCCATAAGAAGAGCACTTTGGTCAGGGTCTGCACTGTTTGCCATTTCCTATGCATGTTTCGAACACAATGCTGCATTTGTAATACCAAACTTTTGCATTTTTAGCTCACCTGGCCCGAAGGGCCATAGTGAGCTATTGTCATACCAATGCGTCCGGCGTGCGTTGTGCGTTGTGCGTCGTCACGGAATTTGTCTGTCAACACCTAAAAACAAATATTCAAACATCTTCTTCTGTAAAACTACTGGTCCCATGGTTCTCAAATTTCACATGGAGCATGACCTGACTCCAGGGTCTCAGAATTGTAAAATTGGGTCAGGTTGAAAATCCAAGATGGCAGCCGTTACTAAAAATAGCAAAAACAACAAAATAAACTTCTTCTCCAGAACCACTGGGTATATTTGTCTGAATTTTGGCATGGAACATCAGTGAAACCTTGGTATTCAAAATTGTAAAAATGAAAAAAATCTGTAGCGGAGTTTTGTCACAGTGACCTACTTTCTGTTTACGTGTGTAATTTTGCTCAAATGCCAATGTCAAAAAATGACATTTAAACAACTTCAAACAACTTCTTCTCTAAAACCACTGAGCCCATGGATCTCAAATTTCACATGGAGCATGACCAGACTGCAGGGTTTCAAAATTGTAAAATTGGGTCAGGTCAAGAATCCAAGATGGCTGCTGTTACTAAAAATAGCAAAAACAACAAAATCAACTTCTTCTCCAGAACCATTTGGTATATTTGGTTGACAGTTTGCATGGAACATAAGTGGGACCTTGGTATTGAAAATCGTAAAAATAAAAAAATCTATACTAGGTCACAGTGACCTACTTAGCGTTTACAAGGCCGATTTTGCTCAAATGTCAATATCTAAAGAAAATGCAACCAATTCTGACCAGATTTCGTCAGAATTGGTTCTTGAATGGAATTATTTCAATTTTGTGTCAGTTGACTATCCAAGATGGCCACCATGGGGGCCGTTACTAAAAATAGCACAAACATAAATATGACAATTACCCAAGAACCCTTGAATGGAATTGGACCAATTTTGTGTCAGAATGTTCCTTGCATGAAGCCGTTTCGATTAATTGCAATTTGGCATCCAAGATGGCCACCATCTGCCGTTACTAAAAATAGCACAAAACATGAAAATGACAATATCTCAGTAACCGCTGAATGGATTTTGACGAAATTTGTGTCAGAATGTTCCTTGCATGAAGTCGTTTTGATTACTTGCAATTTGGCATCCAAGATGGCCACCATCTGCCGTTACTAAAAATAGCACAAAACATGAAAATGACAATATCTCAGTAACCGCTGAATGGATTTTGACGAAATTTGTGTCAAAATGATTCTTGCATTGAGATGTTTCAAAAATATCTAACTGTAGACCATTCATATTGGCCTCTGTTACTAAAAATAGAAAAATGTGAAAATTAGAAAATCTCAATGGAGTTGGATTAATTTTGTGTCAGAATGGTCCTTTTATTAAGCTTTTTCGATTTTTTGCATTTTGGCATTCCAAGATGGCCGCCATCTGCCGTTACTAAAAATAGCACAAAACATAAAAATGACAATATCTCAGTAACCCCTGAATGGATTTTGACGAAATTTGTGTCAAAATGATTCTTGCATTGAGATGTTTCAAAAATATCTAACTGTAAGACCAGTCATATTGGCCTCTGTTACTAAAAATAGAAAAATGTGAAAATCAGAAAATCTCAATGGAATGGGACCAAATTTGTGTCAAAATGGTCCTTGCATGAAGGCTTTTCGATTTTTTGCATTTTAGCAATCCAAGATGGCCGCCATCTGCCGTTACTAAAAATAGCACAAAACATGAAACTGGCAATATCTCAGTAACCCCTGAATGGATTTTGATGAAATTTGTGGCAAAATGATTCTTGCATTGAGATGTTTCAAAAGTAAATATATAAAGACAAGGGAAGTTGGCCTCTGTTACTAAAAGTAGCAAAATGTGAAAATGAGAAATTCTCAGTGGAATTGGACCAATTTTGTATCAGAATGGTTCCGTTGCACAATAGCCAGGTGAGCGATATCAGGCCCATTTGGGCCTCTTGTTAGAACAATTTAATACTGTAATTAAATTTGATGTTCCAATTTCTAGAATTTTTATGGGTATTTCAGGTATAATGTGGATGGTGAACAAAAATACTTATCGGAGGTCCAGGAACTGATTCGGCCAGAGAGAAATACACTTGGTATTAGCTTTGAAGATGTGGAAAAGTACAACCAGCAATTAGCAACAACAATCTTAGAAGAATATTACAGGTATTGTTTATAGTGTACTTGGTAATTTAAAAAATCATATATCAGTTGTTATTACTGTCCTTATGTGCTTAAATGTTGGGGCACCTAAAACCATTAATTTTCCATTTGTCTCAAATGAAAGTCAATGGTTTTTAGGTTTTTTCCAATTTTTAAGCACATCAGAGTGGTTACAGGTGAGGCAGTGCTGTAGGTTAGTAGTGTTTTCCCCAGAAATTTCAAAAGGCATGCCCCTTTCAGCACAAAACTTATATCAATCTTTAAAATCCTTGATATAGCAGTGCTCCAGATAAGAAGGGGTAACCGAGATAATTTAGGGATAATTATCCATATTTCGCCACAAAAACATATTTTGTGACCATCATTAGAACCGTCTCGACGAGACGGTTCTAATGAGGGGTCACAACATATGTTTTCATTGAGAAATAAGAAAAATTATCTTTGAATTATCCCTGTTACCCCTTCTTATCTGGAGGTCTGATATAGCAATGTTTTGTCAAAATTAGCTGAAGTTTGCATTATAAATAATTTATTTGATGATCCTTAATGCATTTAACACAACTTCACTGGCTAACAAATGAAAATAATAGCACTTTAATAAATTTTCATTGGAAATTAAGGCATGTTGCAAAGGTAATTTGAAGAGGAAGGCATGGTGCAAGCGACATGCCTTAAAGGTCTGGGGAGATCCCTGTGCTAGATAGGGGAACAGGGATAATTTAGGGATGATTTTTCATATTCCTGCACAAAAACAATGCTATGACCTCCGAATGGGGGATCACAAGATACATTTTCATGGCGAAATTCTCCCAGATTTTCCGCAAAACCTACAGATTTTCTCTAAAACCTACCTTATATGGAGCTCTATAAGGGAGGTAAATATTTACAAAAGTTTGAATTTTAATTGTCTCAGAGCCCTAGTTAAGAGGGAGTATTTGGTGATATTTAGGGATAATTTCTGTATGCTGTGACCCCTCATCTGAACCATCTCAACAAGACGGTTCAGATGAGGGGTCACAACATATGGTTTCAAAGAGAAAGAAAATTGTCCCTCAATTATCATCAAATACGCCCTCTTATATAGAGCTCTGGTGTTATTTAGAGGGGAAGGGGATATTTTCCCCTATCATTGCCTTTATTTTTAGCTCACCTGAGCACGAAGTGCTCAAGGTGAGGTATTGTGATCGGTCTTTGTCCGTCGTCCGTCGTCCGTCGTCCGTTGTCCGGCGTCAACTTTTGCTTTAAACGACTTCTTCTCCAAAACTGCTGGACGGATTTTAAAATAACTTCACACAAATGTTCCTTGGGGGACCCTCTACTAAAATTGCTCAAATGGTTCCGCTCCGCTGAACAATATGGCCGCCAGAGCTAAAAATAGAAAAACCTTTAAACGACTTCTCCTCCAAAACTGCCGGGCTGATTTTAAAATAATTTCACAGAAATGTTTCTTAGAAGACCCTCTACCAAAATTGCTCAAACGGTTCCGCTCCGCTGAACAATATGGCCGCCAGAGCTAAAAATAGAAAAACCTTTAAACGACTTCTTCTCCAAAACTGCATGGCCGATTTTGAAATAATTTCACAGAAATGTTCCTTAGGAGACCCTCTACCAAAATTGCTAAAACGGTTCTGCTCCGCTGATCAATATGGCCACCAGAGCTAAAAATAGAAAAAAGCTTTAAACATCATCGTCTCTGAAGCCAATTACTCGATTTCAAAGAAATTTCACAGAAATGTTTTACTCAAAGCCCTGAACAAAAATTGCTAAAACGGTTCCACTCGGCTGAACAAAATGGCCGCCAGAGCTAAAAATAGAAATAGATATTAGAATGACACAGAGGGCACAGTTATGAACCAATCATCATGAAACTTTGTCAGAATGTTTATCTATATGAAATCTAGACTATCTTTGAAACTGGGTCATGTGGGGTCAAAAACTAGGTCACTGGGTCAAATCTTAGGAAAACCTTGTGCACACTCTACAGGACACAGTTATGATCAAATCTTTGTGAAATTTTTTTGTCAGAATGTTTATTTATATAAAATCTAGGCCAAATTTGAATCTGAGTCTTGTGGGGTCATAAACTAGGTCACTAGGTCAAATCTTAGAAAAACCTTGTGTACACTCTAGAGGGCACAGTTATGATCCAATCTACGTGAAACATTGTCAGAATGTTAATTTCATGAAATCCATACCAGATTTGAAACTGGGCCATGTCAGGTCAAAACTAGGTCACTAGGTCAGTTCTTAGAAAAACAGTGTGAACGCTTCAGAGGACACAGTTTTGTTCTAATCTTCATGAGACTTTGTCAGAATGTTTGTCTCCAACAAATCTGGACCAAGGATGCAACTTGGTCATGTTGGGTCAAAAAGTAGGTCACTAGGTTAAACCTTAGAAAAACATTGTGTACACTCTAGCGGCACAGTTTTGATAACTTTGTCAGAATGTTCATATCCAAGAAATCTAGACCAGGTTTGAAACTGGGTCATGTGGGGTCAAAATATAGGTCATTAGGTTAAATCTTATAAAAACCTTATGTACACAATAAAGGGTTCATTTTCCATTTAATCTTTGTGAAACTCTGTCTGTCGGTCATATGGATGTCTCTGAGGTTAAAGTTCACAGGATACTCAGGTGAGCGATCCAGGGCCATCATGGCCCTCTTGTTTAAATCTGTATAGGAGTGATACGGAAAACCTAAAATCCCCCGCCTACTTTGCTTTGATCACTTGGGGCCAAAAAAAGTTAATGAAACCCATGTAATAGGATACAAAGCTTTATATTTGGTGATGGTTAGGGATAACTGTTTTTACATGTGCTTGAAAATGTGCTGAAACCCCTGATCATATGGAAAGAGAGTTCTGGATAAGAACTAGTACATGTACAGGGATGTCGTTTTTAGGCGACTGGAGCGACGTGGTCGCCCTGGCATGCTCCATGTCGCCCTCGAAAGGCTTCCGGGCGAAGAAAACTTCGCCCTAAAATTTCGGCGCAAATGTTGTTCTTCATGCGGTAGCTGTCTTTCTTACCGATATTCACATGTCAAAATCAGCACCTAAAGCGACCTAATGATACATCATTTTAATCCTTACCTGTTTAATGTGCCTCCGGCGGTATAATAAACTTTTAATCCTTCACACGTTTTCGATGACAAAAGTGTGGTACAAATTAAAAATGATACGGGTAGTGTGTCTATCAATTGAGCGACGGGCGAAAAGGAGCTTAATTGAAGTACGAACGGCAAAGGTTTAGACCAGCAAGCGCATCTTTGTAGTCTGGTCAATGTCTTCGCTTTTAAAAATACGGAGGCATCTGAAGGCACCAAATATATAAAGCTTAAGTAGACTGTGACAGTCTCCGAGTTTTCGCTTTTGCATGAATACATAGTACTGTTTTTGCGTGTTACGGCTCTGATAATTTATCGGTCAGCTATTGATTTTTTTCGGCTACTCTAAGAAGCTGTCTTTGTCTTTGAAGATCCTCCGACGCACGTGTCTGATTCGGCATAGTTAATCAGTGCACGTAGGCACAGAATGATGAACTGACCAACCGCGAAAAGTTTGTGAATGAGAAATGTAATCACAAACGCTAACCGCAGTTCTTACGAGTTCAAAATTCATGTTAACTTTTGCCTTTAAAACGAATGGACTTGTTATGGTCTATTCTGTCGGAAATGGAGTCTCTAGGAATACGACGAACTTCCTCCGCGAACAGTGTAGATCCTACGCGAAGAGACACTGTTTATACTAATTCCCGACGCATTATGGTCAAGGCTCTTGTAATATACACTGTTTCGAATACGATAACGGAAGCGTCAATTTCACCATTTTCCGAAAAGAGCGAAAATAACACAATCTGATCAGGGTCTACCTAATTGTTAGGTGCAATACTAGCGTCGGTACGGAAATAACAGGAGATGATTGATATCAGGAGATGATTGATATAAGCGTTTTGCTTGTTTTCAAATCCTGTCATTTCAATTGTGTTAAATGCTGTTTCTAACATGTTACCTTTGATGAATAAATATTGTTTAAACCAAATACCAGCTCCCAATACACGTTCTGTCTTTGATGTGTAGATCATAAGACGCTGCGGTGAATATAAGCGTGCCGATTATCCGTGAGATGGATAAGGACACCTCAGTACACACACACTGATAACTGTTACTTGTATCAGCCTGCGCAAAAAACCTGTAAGACCGGTTTTTCCTGTTCGCAGCTTACATGTATCATGCAAAAACGTCTACCTAGCGAAAACCGAATACTTCCGTGATACGTTCCGTTAGGCACAGTATTTGCGACGTGGCCCATATGTCTCGCGTGAATACTTATGCAATCTGGGTACCGTAATTATACGGTAATAGTCAAAACATGCAGAGCAGCCATCGAAACTGGTTCGAGTTCTCAGTTTTCAGAATACTCATGATTTATGGATTGTTTAAACAAACAGGAATGCACAGATGTTCAGGCTTCCCTGCGTCATCCTGATTCGCACACAACGGGTTAGAACCAAAAAGTTTAGTAGAGTGGGAGAGAGAATAGTCATGCGTCAAGTCATTCCTAATATAACTTCAGACTTCCAAAAAATTCTTTCCAGACGTCCACAATTGACATCATGGAAGTATAAACTTCCAAAATCTGAAAAAAGTTTATAGTGTAAGCCCTGATATGTTGATTAGAGCTTGTTGGCCTGTCATTTCAGTCTATGTGAAACGCTGGCAGCAGTTCTATGAGTTAGCACTCCCTTCTGGAAGGTCTTCTCATTGACTCAGCAGACAGACCAACAAACTGATGTGTCCTCAAATGTGCAAACCGTTTCTTCTTATATACTGACATAAAAGTTAACTAAAGTGTGATCATGCTGATATGAGTGCTTCATGTCAGTGAGCTGTCTAAAAGATTGAAAGTGTAAAATAAAATGCGTACTATATATTTTCATGTCTTATTTAAGCTGAGGAATATGATGGCATTTAATGCCCTTTCAAAAGTTTTTGGAACACTGAAAAGCATTTCTGTACCCGATTCAAACTTCTCCCTGTTTTCAGAAAACTTCTCCCTATTTTTCTGGTAGGGAGAAGTCATTTCTCCCTAAATTTTTGGGCTAGCGTGATCCCTGATGTATTTGGTGAAAATAAGGGCTAATCTCGGCTAAGGTCAGCGTAAATATATGCATTGTGACCTTCATCAGAACATCTGATCAGGAGGGACAGCATAAAAACGTACCCCAAGTCATCGGCCACTATGGCCTCGCCAGTATTGAGAGTGTGTAGATATTAAGGGAAGACAGTTCTCTTATGTCCCGTTGGATGTTATTTCAGGGGAAAAAATCACTGTTTTTTACACATATGTATGTAATGTTTGGTTTATACATGTTCCTAACAATTTATTCTTTGTAGAGTTTACCCATATCTGTGCAGAGCTGTAAGAAATTATGCCAAAGACAGGGGTCAGATTCCACCGTCAAAAGAGTTTTATGTTAGCTTCACGGATGTGTCATCAAGATTAAAGTAAGTTTCTGCATTCTGTTTTAAAATTTTGCCAAGGTTGACAGTGCTCCAGATAAAAATGGTAACAGATAATTGAGGGTTCTCTGTAAATGGGTATGTTTTGGCCCCTCATTAGAACCATCTCACTTAGAGTAATATTGAGTGGTTACAACATAGATTTTTGTTGAAAAATTCGAGAAAAAAAAACTATATTAGAATAATGGAAGATTGTTTCAGTGAGGTGAATGGGAACACTTCCAGGGGAACTGCCACCATATCTTTACCCAAATAATGTATGCCGAGGGTATAGCTTTTGTTTTTCCGTTCATACGTATGTATGCTGTTACGACCTGGCATGGGTAACAAAAAGATGGAAGTAAACCAGTAACAAGCCTATTTTAAAACTTAACAAAATTTACTTACATGTACATCAAAATTAAAACAGTCATTAATCAATCAAGAAAATATGTAATTTACGATACCTTAAATTATCCTGAATGTCCCTCAAAATGTTTTGTTTAAAACACAAGTCCTTTCACAGTTTCTGATCCCAAATATTTTAGTCAGCAGAATATTTCCATTAATCCCAGAATGAAAGTCACAAAAGTAATCGAATATATTTAAATTCCAGTATAACTTATTATGCCCCCAATTTCGGAGAAATTGTGGGGGCATATTGGTTTGGGCCTGTCCGTCTGTCCGTCTGTCCGTCTGTCATATCAAGAACCGTAAGAGCTAGGAGCTTGAAACTTTATACACATGATCAGTATGAAAAATAAGCGAACACGTATTTTTTCTTTTTTCCGCGGGTCACATATTTCAAGAGTTATGCCCCTTTTTCGACTTAGCCTGCGGAACCTTGTGAACAAAATATCTCAAGAACCCCTGATGCTAGGGTCATGAGGTTTTGCAGGATGAGAATGCCGAAGGTGTAGATGACCTGATTAACTTTTGAAACAAATTTGTGAATTTTTGACCGAGTTATGCCCCTTTTTCGACTAAGTGCATTGTAAGCCTATGGTACCTTGTGAACAAAATATCTCAAGAACCCCTGAAGCTAGGAGCATGATTTTTTGCAGGAAGATACTGCCTGTGGTGTAGATGACCTGATTAACTTTTGAAAAAAATTCGTGAATTTTTGATCGAGTTATTCCCCTTTTTCGACTTAGTGCATTGAGGCCTATGGTACAAAGGTACCCTTACATATAGTCAAGAACAATAAGAGCTAGGAACTTGAAACTTTATACACATGATCAGTATGAAAAATAAGCGAACACATATTTTTTCTTTTTTCCGCGGGTCACATATTTCAAGAGTTATGCCCCTTTTTCGACTTAGCCTGCGGAACCTTGTGAACAAAATATCTCAAGAACCCCTGATGCTAGGGTCATGAGGTTTTGCAGGATGAGAATGCCCAAGGTGTAGATGACCTGATTAACTTTTGAAACAAATTCGTGAATTTTTGACCGAGTTATGCCCCTTTTTCGACTTAGTGCATTGTAAGCCTATGGAACCTTGTGAACAAAATATCCCAAGAACCCCTGAAGCTAGGTGCATGATTTTTTGCAGGAAGATACTGCCTGTGGTGTAGATGACCTGATTAACTTTTGAAAAAAATTTGTGAATTTTTGATCGAGTTATTCCCCTTTTTCGACTTAGTGCATTGAGGCCTATGGTACAAAGGTACCCTTACATGTAGTCAAGAACAATAAGAGCTAGGAACTTGAAACTTTATACACATGATCAGTATGAAAAATAAGCAAACACGTATTTTTTCTTTTTTCCGCGGGTCACATATTTCAAGAGTTATGCCCCTTTTTCGACTTAGCCTGCGGAACCTTGTGAACAAAATATCTCAAGAACCCCTGATGCTAGGGTCATGAGGTTTTGCAGGATGAGAATGCCGAAGGTGTAGATGACCTGATTAACTTTTGAAACAAATTCGTGAATTTTTGACCGAGTTATGCCCCTTTTTCGACTTAGTGCATTGTAAGCCTATGGAACCTTGTGAACAAAATATCTCAAGAACCCCTGAAGCTAGGTGCATGATTTTTTGCAGGAAGATACTGCCTGTGGTGTAGATGACCTGATTAACTTTTGAAAAAAATTCGTGAATTTTTGATCGAGTTATTCCCCTTTTTCGACTTAGTGCATTGAGGCCTATGGTACAAAGGTACCCTTACATGTAGTCAAGAACAATAAGAGCTAGGAACTTGAAACTTTATACACATGATCAGTATGAAAAATAAGCAAACTTGTATTTTTTCTTTTTTCCGCGGGTCACATATTTCAAGAGTTATGCCCCTTTTTCGACTTAGCCTGCGGAACCTTGTGAACAAAATATCTCAAGAACCCCTGATGCTAGGGTCATGAGGTTTTGCAGGATGAGAATGCCGAAGGTGTAGATGACCTGATTAACTTTTGAAACAAATTCGTGAATTTTTGACCAAGTTATGCCCCTTTTTCGACTTAGTGCATTGTAAGCCTATGGAACCTTGTGAACAAAATATCTCAAGAACCCCTGAAGCTAGGAGCATGATTTTTATGCCCCCAACTTCGGAGAAGTTGAGGGGGCATATTGGTTTGGGCCTGTCCGTCCGTCTGTCCGTCTGTCTGTCCGTCTGTCTGTCCGTCTGTCCGTCCGTCTGTCCGTAACGCTTTTTGGCAGCTGGGAAACTCAAGAACCGCTTATGCTAGGATCTTGAAATTTCATATGTGATATGTACATGAAAAAAAAGCGGACCCGTGTTTTTTATTTTTTCAGCGGGTCAGGTATTTCCAGAGTTATGCCCCTTTTTCGACTTAGTCTATGGAAGCTTGTGAACAAAATATCTCAAGAACCCCTGATGCTAGGATCATGATATTTTGCAGGATGACATTGCCCAAGGTGTAGATGACCTGATTAACTTTTGAAAAAAATTTGCCAATTTTTGACCGAGTTATGCCCCTTTTTCGACTTAGTGCATTGTAAGCCTATGGAACCTTGTGAACAAAATATCTCAAGAACCCCTGAAGCTAGGAGCATGATTTTTTGCAGGAAGATACTGCCTGTGGTGTAGATGACCTGATTAACTTCTGAAAAAAATTCGTGAATTTTTGATCAAGTTATTCCCCTTTTTTCGACTTAGTGCATTGTAAGCCTATGGTACAAAGGTACCCTTACATATAGTCAAGAACAATAAGAGCTAGGAACTTGAAACTTTATACACATGATCAGTATGGAAAATAAGCAGACCCGTATTTTTTTATTTTTCCGTCGGTCATGTATTTCCAGAGTTATGCCCCCTTTTCGACTTAGCCTGTGGAAACTTGTGAACAAAATATCTCAAGAACCCCTGATGCTAGGATCATGAGGTTTTGCAGGATGAGAATGCCCAAGGTGTAGATGACCTGATTAACTTTTGGAACAAATTCATGAATTTTTGACCGAGTTATGCCCCTTTTACGACTTAGTGCATTGTAAGCCTATGGAACCTTGTGAACAAAATATCTCAAGAACCCCTGATGTTAGGAGCATGATTTTTTGCAGGAAGATACTGCCTGTGGTGTAGATGACCTGATTAACTTTTGAAAAGAAATCATGAATTTTTGATTGAGTTATGCCCCTTTTTCGACTTAGTGCGTTGTAAGCCTATGGAACCTTGTGAACAAAATATCTCAAGAACACCTGATGCAAGGAGCATGATTTTGTGCAGGAAGATACTGCCTGTGGTGTAGATGACCTGATTAACTTTTGAAAATAATTTGTAAATTTTGGATTGAGTTATGCCCCTTTTTCAACTTAGTGCATTATTTGCCTATGGAAGCTTGTGAACAAAATATCTGGAGAACCCCTGATGCTAGGATCATGATTTTTGCAGGTTGATATTGCCCAAGGTGTAGATGACCTGATTAACTTTCGAAAACAATTCGTAAATTTTTGACTGAGTTAAGCCCCTTTTTCGACTTAGTGCATTGTAAGCCTATGGTACAAAGGTACAAGCATTTTTGGATGAACCTTCTCTAGAGACAAGCATATGGTTGGGGGCATAGTGTTTCATAAACACATTTTCTAGTTTGCAGGAAGATACTGCCTGTGGTGTAGATGACCTGATTAACTTTTGAAAAAAATTTGTGAATTTTTGATCGAGTTATTCCCCTTTTTCGACTTAGTGCATTGAGGCCTATGGTACAAAGGTACCCTTACATATAGTCAAGAACAATAAGAGCTAGGAACTTGAAACTTTATACACATGATCAGTATGAAAAATAAGCGAACACATATTTTTTCTTTTTTCCGCGGGTCACATATTTCAAGAGTTATGCCCCTTTTTCAACTTAGCCTGTGGAACCTTGTGAACAAAATATCTCAAGAATCCCTGATGCTAGGATCATGAGGCTTTGCAAGATGAGAATGCCCTAGGTGCAGATGACCTGATTAACTTTTGAAACAAATTCGTGAATTTTTGACTGAGTTATGCCCCTTTTTCGACTTAGTGCATTGTAAGCCTATGGAACCTTGTGAACAAAATATCTCAAGAACTCCTGAAGCTAGGAGCATGATTATATGCAGGAAGATACTGCCTGTGGTGTAGATGACCTGATTAACTTTTGAAAAGAAATCATGAATTTTTGATTGAGTTATGCCCCTTTTTCGACTTAGTGCATTGTAAGCCTATGGAACATTGTGAACAAAATATCTCAAGAACACCTGATGCTAGGAGCATGATTTTATGCTGGAAGATACTGCCTGTGGTGTAGATGACCTGATTAACTTTTGAAAATAATTTGTAAATTTTGGATTGAGTTATGCCCCTTTTTCAACTTAGTGCATTATTTGCCTATGGAAGCTTGTGAACAAAATATCTGGAGAACCCCTGATGCTAGGATCATGATTTTTGCAGGTTGATATTGCCCAAGGTGTAGATGACCTGATTAACTTTCAAAAACAATTCGTAAATTTTTGACTGAGTTAAGCCCCTTTTTCGACTTAGTGCATTGTAAGCCTATGGTACAAAGGTACAAGCATTATTGGATGAACCTTCTCTAGAGACAAGCATATGGTTGGGGGCATAGTGTTTCATAAACACATTTTCTAGTTTAACTATAGACTGGTGAAGTTTACAAAGATGACTAAAGAAAAATTTGTGGTCTTATATATTATCTAGGAACATTCAGAAATTAACCAGTGATAGATTTTACCAGACAGTTCTCAATTCTGACATAATTTTATACCAGAAGATTCTTAATGTTTACAACAGAAATTTCCATTATTTTCTACATTACTAAAATTAGATATTCAAGAAAATTCTCGAAACATCTTGAAAGTTCTAAAAGTTTCCTGAAGCTTCCACAACATTCTTTTGACAATGGGGAGCAAATTCCAGAACTTTCCAGACAATTCTTCAGCGTTTGCGCTAGCTATTTCTGCTTTGCGTCCTGTGGACGCAGAGGTTTGAAAATTTGCGTCCAAGACTCATTATTTCGCGTCCTTGCTAAACTGGGTCGGAAAAACATGCTCACAACCGACATTACGATGGACATTATTTTTGTTTCTGCAATCTAAACCAATTGCAACAGTTACAATATTTATTCATTATTACCAACCTTTTATGCAGAAATAAACCATATATAAATAGATAAAGTTTTAACATCCCAACGCGTTTTCTCCCGACACTACACAGTCAATACACATTATCGGGTGTAATGGCTATAAATAGATCCGCGTGTTCGATTATATCTACTAGAGTATGGCACTTTTTACAAAATTCATTTCAATTACGGACATAAAATCATCAAAAATATCGGGAGAAAGTTGATATTCATTTCTCAGTTACTGAGAATCTGAAGTGGCCTGCATGCGGTGCATACATAATTACACCTATTCATCTCAAGTGGTAGATAAAATCAGCACCCTATCGAGCTACCGAGATGTCTTGTCGGCGTCTTTGAACTAAAAGGAGCTTGACTGGCGGCGCATTTTAAAAGATACCTTGCGTCCTGTGGACGCAGACGGTAATTTTTTCGCGTCCGGCACTAGTTAAATCGCGTCCCGGACGCATTTTTTTGCGCTAACGCAAACGCTGATTCTTTCTGTTTCGGGAACATTCTAAAGATTCCCCAATTTTCCAGAATGTTCTAAAGTACAGTGTAAACAACTTGTTTATTTCAAACCTAGTAAACATTTAAAAATTGCAAAATCATGATAAAAGAAAATATTTACACCATATTCATAACAATGCTCATATGTTTGTATGTTCATTCATTTGTTAGTTACTTTCCATCATGTTTGTGGACTTAAGGTCAAAGTTTAAGTACATAAGACCTTCTGCTTCCATGTTATGAGTTTTTGCCCCATGCCCCAAGGTGGGCTAGAGGTCAAAAACTAGGTATATCACTATGGCCGTCAAACATTGTTTAGAATACTCCATGTTTTTACAACATTGTAAAAATTCTAAGAATTTTCTCCCTCTGAGGTATATTTGCTTCAGCATGGTTAAAAGACCAAAGTTAACCCTTCCAAAATTTCTGCAGATAGGTAAATCAATCTGACATAATTTAGCTAGAAAATAAGGTTTTCACTTCCAAAACAATCTCAGAACTCTAGATCCATCTTGTCTTGATCTCTGAGATAGGTTTGGAAGGGAAAATCTCGTCATACAATGGAAGAAAGTCAGCATTGCTCCATAAAAACAGATGTTATGTAGAAGTTTTGAAAAAAAAAAACAAAAAAAAAAAAAAAACAAAAAAAAAAACACCCATTTGTGGCTTCCCAGTGTAACCTAGATCTGATGAGAGTCCACATATAAGTTAAGGAGAAATGAAAAATTCCACTATCAAAATATCAGAAAAGTTGTCAAATGAGCCACAACACGACAAAAACAACAATGTGGTTGTGCGCCCAGCGCAGACTTAGATCAGCCTGGGCATCCACCCAGTTTGATCACTCTTCGTTAAGTGCTGAAACAGAAGCTAAGGGTCTAAGCTACCTCCATGCAGACAACAAAGGCTCTGATCAGACTGGGCGGATGCCCAGGCTGATCTGAGTTTGCGCTGGGCACACAACCACATTGTTGGTTTTGTCATGTCACAGCTCAAATATGTTTTGCTTGTGTATCCACTTTTCAAATTTTTAATTCTGACTTTCAGAGTAAGAGAATTAACTACAGCCAAAATTGGAACACTTTTACGAATAACAGGTCAGGTGGTGCGAACACACCCAGTGCATCCAGAATTAGTCAGCGGCACTTTTATGTGTTTGGAATGCAGAACAATTATCAAAGATGTGGAACAACAGTTCAAATACACACAGGTATTCAATGTCAGCTTGATACAGTTCTGGAATTCAGAATGAATTATTAGAATAAATGTTAGAAAACTACGGACAAGTCAGCTAACTTCGGACAGCAGGTAACTTCGGACAGTGACATTGTCTCCTTTATATGTCCGTTGTTTGGAATTAAAACAAAAATAATTGGGCAAGCAGTGAAAATCCTGATGAGACGGCTCATTATGAGCCGTCTCATCTGAATTTTCACTGTTTGCAATGGTATGTCCGAATTTACCTGCTGTCAGAATTTACCTGACTTGACCCTAACGCATGAAGACTGAAGTGCCAAAAAATGCAAAAGCAGAAACATAGATCTATGAAGCAGCACATGATGAGCCATCTCATCAGGATATGGGCGGTTTGCTTTCTAGTCTCTGAATTCTCAGTATTGTATAGCTTGGATGAAACATTGCTTTGAAAGTTTGCAGACGAAAATTTGTCATCTGTTTTGGTGCTTATAGGGTTAAATGTAGCATTTTTGCAATGCATGTTTATATTATTCAGGCCTCATACTTTTCAGGCTTTTGCAGGATTTCAGGTTTTCATTTCTTCAATTTTACTTGATTTCAGGCTTTGATTTTTAAGTTTTCAGTGTTTTTCTGCTTAAAAAGGGCTATTTTAGGTTGCGAAAGCAGGCATTTCAGGCTTGGAAAAGCTTTGTCAGTATGAGGCCTGATTATTAGGCAGTATTTTATAAGAACATGAGCAAACATTGCATACCCTGATTAGACATATTCTTAGGAATGGTCTGATTTGAGTCAGTTGACATTTTGCAAATAGTGAAGACTAATACAGGGCAAACGTTGGTGCTGTAATATAGGTAAGTCAGTCATTGCTTGATGCTCATGTCTTAAGAAACCCTTAGATTTGCACTTGTACGAACACAAAATCTATAATTTACCAATAAAGGGGGCATCATACATACAGCAGAACTCCAGGTAAGTGGGCATTTTGACTCTTATTTTGAAATTTTCTTATTTCTCTCTACAGCCATATGTTGTGATCCCGCATTAGAATTGGGGGACGCTACATAATTGAGCCACGACACGAGAAAACCAACAATGTGGTTGTTCGCCCAGAGCTGACTCAGATCAGCCTGAGCACCAGCCCAGTTTGATAATACTCTTCCTTAAGCGCTTAAAGGGTAGCTAAGGGTCTCAGCTTCCTCCATGCGGACAGCGAAGACTCTGATCAGACTGGGCGGATGCCCAGGCTGATCTGAGTCTGCATTGGGCGCACAACCACATTGTTGGTTTTGTCATGTCGCGGCTCATATTTTTTATGGGAAATGAACAAAAAAATAACTTAATAGAATTATCAACAATACCCTGAACAGAGCTCAAGATAAGATGGGGTTTTGGGATGAATTCAGAGTTAATTTCCCTTATTTCTCAATAGAAAACATGTCACCCTTCATCAGAACTGTCTTGATGAGACAGGTCTAAGGAGGGGTCACAATGAAAGTTTTTACGGATTTTAAGGAAAATTATCCCAGTTACCTCTTCCTAACTAGAGAGCTGTCCTGAACCTGGTTTTTGTCTCGCCTGCGAAGCAGAGGCGAGACATAGGTATTGCTTTTCCGTCGTCGTCGTTGTCGGCGGCGTCGGCGGCGTAAACTTTCATCGGGTTTTTGCGTTTAGGTCAGTTTCTCAGAAACTATAAGGGCTAGAGCCATGAAACTTGATTCATGCATACATCTGGAAGAGTAGATCTCAAAGCCATCATCAATACTGAGTCTTGACCTACATTTTACGGTTGACTGACTTTGCAATTTTTCATCAGGTTTTTGCGTTTAGGTCATTTTCTCAGGAACTATAAGGGCTAGAGCCATGAAACTTGGTTCATGCATACATCTGGAAGAGTAGATCTCAAATCCATCATCAATATTGAGTCTTGACCTACATTTTATGGTTGACTGACTTTGCAATTTTTCATCTAGTTTTCGCATTTAGGTCTGTTTCTCAGAAACTATATAGGAGCGGCTGTAGCGTAGTGGATAACACTCCAGACTACCAATCCAGGGGTCGCAAGTTCGATCCCCCGCTTCTCCGGTCTTTCGGATGAGACTTTAAAACCGAGGTCCCGTCTCCATATGACCTCGTTGTTGGTGGGACGTTAAACCCGAGTTCACTCACTCACTCAGAAACTATAAGGGCTAGAGCCATGGAACTTGGGTCATGCCTTCATCTGGAAGAGAAGAGCTCAAAGTCATCATCAGTATTGAATCTTTACCAACATTTTACAGTTGAATGACTTTGCAATTTTTTGTCAAGTTTTCACGTTTAGGTCTGTTTCTCAGAAACTAGGGCTAGAGCCAAGAAACTTGGTTCATGCATACATCTTTGTTGATTTAGCTCTGTTTTGTGACAAAGTGCTAGCAGGCGAGACACCGCATTCCGCGGAATTCTTGTTATACTTGAAGAATTTTAAATTTTGTTTTCTTTATTGCAGCCCAGTATATGTCGGAACCCAGTCTGTAATAACAGATCTAAATTCATGTTGGATGTCAACAAGTCACGGTTTGTTGACTTCCAGAAAGTTCGGATTCAGGAAACACAAGCTGAACTGCCAAGGGGAAGTATACCAAGGAGGTATGTCAAAATTTTCATTTATTTCTTTATGTTTATGTATGGATGCACCGTCTATGTAACGGTGAGTAGGTTCACCTTAATTTTTTTTTTGCCTGGCCTAGGACTAGCAGAAGCGGGATGTAAGCATTGCTTTTTCCGGCAGGGTTTGTGTTGGTGGTGTATACTGGGAAGAGTTCTTGTTTAGCTGGATGTAGTGGCAAAATGTAGACATAAAAGAACTAACAATGTTGATATTAATAATAATCAACTTTATTTCTAGAGCATGTCACATTTTGGAAAAAATTAATCTTCCATGAGGCCCTGCCTAACTACAAATATGTACATACTGAAATTGAAAAAAAGACATTGTGCATTATAAACTTACAGATATAATAATACAAGTCGAACACACATAACCCATTACACAAACTGATAAAGTAATTGAAGTGCAAAAAAAAAAAAAAAAAAAAAAAAAATATTCATATATCTTTACATGGAAAATATACAAATAAGTTTAGATAAAAAGGAGGAAATTATTATATGTATGTTCAAGTGTTGCTAGTTGATGGACATTTTATTCATTTTATGCAGCGTTTATGAAAAGAATCAACAGAGTCAGAGTTTTTTGCACAAGCTGGTAAATTATTCCAGATAACTGGTCCAGAGTAGAGAAGACTTTGCTTAAAAATTTCTTTTTGTGGCCTTGGAGTTTGATAATTTGATGTATCTACTGACCTGAGAGATAGAAGAGTTTCATTAATAGGTCTAAGAGTGAACATGGGATGTAAGGAAATGGGATTGCAAAAAGCATTGCCATTTTTTTTTTCAGCAAAAAATATTAGCACTTCTAATTTCGTGTGTCTAGAAGATTTACTGAAAGATGCTTTGAACAACTGGGCCCTGGATATAAAATGTTACACAGAGCACTAGATAAGAGGGGTATTTGATGATAATTGAGTGATATTTTTTTTTTTTTTCTCATTGAAACCATATGTTGTGACCCCTCATCTGAACCGTCTCGTCGAGACAGTTCAGATGAGGGGTCACAATATATGTTTTTATTCAGAATTAACAAAAATTATCCATAATTATCACCAAATACTCCCTCTTATCTAGGGCTCTGGTTACACTTCTACTTATTTGTTGTCCTTCAATATTGTAGTGTTGAGGTGATATTACGAGCAGAGGCCGTTGAAATGGCTCAGGCTGGAGACAAATGTGATTTTACTGGAACCCTAATTGTTGTTCCTGACGTCAGTACACTCTCTACTCCAGGTAAAGACAGCAGAGCCTCGTTATAATGCTAACTGGATGTTATGCTATAATGTCATGGCTCTTATTAGAGCTCCAGATAAGAGGGCAGGGGACAGTGAGGATAATTCAATCAATCAATCAATAATGATTTTTGAATTTCTCAATGAAAGCATAGGTTTTGACACCTCATTATTGCCAGGATGGTTCCAACGAGGAGTCAGGGCATATGTTTTATGGACAAATACTCAACATAGCAGAAACAGTTACAGAGCTCTAGATAAGAGGGGTATTTGATGATAATTGAGGGATTATTTTTATGCCCCCAATTTCGGAGAAATTGTGGGGGCATATTGGTTTGGGCCTGTCCGTCTGTCCGTCTGTCATATCAAGAACCGTAAGAGCTAGGAGCTTGAAACTTTATACACATGATCAGTATGAAAAATAAGCGAACACGTGTTTTTTCTTTTTTCCGCGGGTCACATATTTCAAGAGTTATGCCTCTTTTTCAACTTAGCCTGCGGAACCTTGTGAACAAAATATCTCAAGAACCCCTGATGCTAGGATCATGAGGTTTTGCAGGATGAGAATGCCCAAGGTGTAGATGACCTGATTAACTTTTGAAACAAATTCGTGAATTTTTGACCGAGTTATGCCCCTTTTTCGACTTAGTGCATTGTAAGCCTATGGAACCTTGTGAACAAAATATCTCAAGAACCCCTGAAGCTAGAAGCATGATTTTTTGCAGGAAGATACTGCCTGTGGTGTAGATGACCTGATTAACTTTTGAAAAAAATTTGTGAATTTTTGATCGAGTTATTCCCCTTTTTCGACTTAGTGCATTGAGGCCTATGGTACAAAGGTACCCTTACATATAGTCAAGAACAATAAGAGCTAGGAACTTGAAACTTTATACACATGATCAGTATGGAAAATAAGCAGACCCGTATTTTTTTATTTTTCCGCCGGCAATGTATTTCCAGAGTTATGCCCCTTTTTCGACTTAGCCTGTGGAACCTTGTGAACAAAATATCTCAAGAACCCCTGATGCTAGGATCATGAGGCTTTGCAAGATGAGAATGCCCAAGGTGTAGATGACCTGATTAACTTTTGAAACAAATTCGTGAATTTTTGACCGAGTTATGCCCCTTTTTCGACTTAGTGCATTGTAAGCCTATGGAACCTTGTGAACAAAATATCTCAAGAACCCCTGAAGCTAGGAGCATGATTTTTTGCAGGAAGATACTGCCTGTGGTGTAGATGACCTGATTAACTTTTGAAAAAAATCGTGAATTTTTGATTGAGTTATTCCCCTTTTTCGACTTAGTGCATTGAGGCCTATGGTACAAAGGTACCCTTACGTATAGTCAAGAACAATAAGAGCTAGGAACTTGAAACTTTATACACATGATCAGTATGGAAAATAAGCAGACCCGTATTTTTTTATTTTTCCGCCGGCAATGTATTTCCAGAGTTATGCCCCTTTTTCGACTTAGCCTGTGGAACCTTGTGAACAAAATATCTCAAGAACCCCTGATGCTAGGATCATGAGGCTTTGCAAGATGAGAATGCCCAAGGTGTAGATGACCTGATTAACTTTTGAAACAAATTCGTGAATTTTTGACCGAGTTATGCCCCTTTTTCGACTTAGTGCATTGTAAGCCTATGGAACCTTGTGAACAAAATATCTCAAGAACCCCTGAAGCTAGGAGCATGATTTTTTGCAGGAAGATACTGCCTGTGGTGTAGATGACCTGATTAGCTTTTGAAAAAAAATTCGTGAATTTTTGAATGAGTTATTCCCCTTGTTTTGACTTAGTGCATTGAGGCCTATGGTACAAAGGTACCTTAACATATAGTCAAGAACAATAAGAGCTAGGAACTTGAAACTTTATACACATGATCAGTATGGAAAATAAGCAGACCGGTATTTTTTTATTTTTCCGCCGGCAATGTATTTCCAGAGTTATGCCCCTTTTTCGACTTAGCCTGTGGAACCTTGTGAACAAAATATCTCAAGAACCCCTGATGCTAGGATCATGAGGCTTTGCAAGATGAGAATGCCCAAGGTGTAGATGACCTGATTAACTTTTGAAACAAATTCGTGAATTTTTGACCGAGTTATGCCCCTTTTTCGACTTAGTGCATTGTAAGCCTATGGAACCTTGTGAACAAAATATCTCAAGAACCCCTGAAGCTAGGAGCATGATTTTTTGCAGGAAGATACTGCCTGTGGTGTAGATGACCTGATTAACTTTTGAAAAAAATCGTGAATTTTTGATTGAGTTATTCCCCTTTTTCGACTTAGTGCATTGTAAGCCTATGGAACCTTGTGAACAAAATATCTCAAGAGCACCTGATGCTAGGAGCATGATTTTATGCAGGAAGATACTGCGTGTGGTGTAGATGACCTGTTTACTTTTGAAAATAATTTGTAAATTTTGGATTGAGTTATGCCCCTTTTTGAACTTAGTGCATTATTTGCCTATGGAAGCTTGTGAACAAAATATCTGGAGAACCCCTGATGCTAGGATCATGATTTTTGCAGGTTGATATTGCCCAAGGTGTAGATGACCTGATTAACTTTCAAAAACAATTCGTAAATTTTTGACTGAGTTAAGCCCCTTTTTCGACTTAGTGCATTGTAAGCCTATGTTACAAAGGTACAAGCATTATTGGATGAACCTTCTCTAGAGACAAGCATATGGTTGGGGGCATAGTGTTTCATAAACACATTTTCTAGTTCTTATTTCTCATTGAAACCATATGTTGTGACCCCTTATCTGAACCGTCTCGTCGAGACGGTTCTGATGAGGGGTCACAACATATGTTTTAGGCAGAAATAACAAAAATTATCCTAAATTATCACAAAATACTCCCTCTTATCTAGAGCTCTGCAGTTAAAGAAAATCCTTAAACCAGTGCATGGTTTCCATCCAAATATTTTAATGTGTCTTTATAGCTTTGCAGTTTTGTACCTGTTGAAACAAACCCCTGCAGTTGTTTTGTTAATACTGCCAGGTGGTGCACTTTATAGGAAGTTTTTGTATAGAAATTAAGCTAGCATTAATGGGCGCAGCAAAACCAGAAAAATTAGATTCAGTCCTGCACTGCACAGTGTTAAACAATGAATTACAGTTGAGTGCTCAGTGATACCAGAGCTCTAGATAAGAGGGAGTATTTGGTGATAATTAGGGATAATTTTTGTTAATTCTGCATAAAAACATATGTTGTGACCCCTCATCTGAACCGTCTTGACGAGACGGTTCAGATGAGGGGTCACAACATATGGTTTCGATGAGGAATAAGAAAAATTATCCTTAATTATCATCAAATACTCCCTCTTATCTAGAGCTCTGGATACCACTTTTATTTCTTTATTTCGGCAGCTTGTTTACAGTCATTATGGCCTTTCCTGGGAAGCTATTTTGGTATAAACTTGGTATATAATTTGATATTAGATAATTATATTACTCTGATTGTGACATGATATTGAAGCACTACTTGCAAAGCTGTAAGACTTTTTAGACTGATTTATATGGTCTTATTATAGGTGGGAGAGTGGAGACAGGAGCCAAGGTCAAAGGAGGTCAGGGATACGAGATGGAAGGGTTGCGTGGCTTAAAGGCCTTAGGTGTTCGAGATCTCTCATACAAACTGGCATATCTGGCCTGTACTGTGACCCCTACAAATGCACGGGTAAGACCTGTACAAGTTCAGGGGCCAGTTGTTCAGCAGTTACAGTGGTTTTAGTTAGCTGGGCGGCGTAGCCCAGTCGGTAGGGCACCTGACTTGTAAGTCAGAGGTCCTGGGTTTGATACCCAGTCTAGCCAGTTCCATTTCCCCTTCCGCTGATTCAAGAAGGGCAGTTGTCAGTTACTGGTGAAAGTAAGTGCACTTAAAACTGGTTAACCGCTTAGGAGGTCTAAGCCTGTCCAGGAATAGTGTGGTTAGGTTAACTGACCGTCCCGACATGACCATAGCTGTTTACCATTAATGTTAAAAATAACACACACACAATGTTATTAGTTAAGGAGATGTAGGTTTTCAAAGGTACTGTACACAAAAACATTGCTTTTTTCTGTGTTGAAAACAATGCAAAAGCTCCTCATATTTTGTCAGCAAAAAAGGTAAGCACTCTTTAAATTTTGTGTACAAGAAGACTTTACAAAGCCTTGAATAATGACTGTTAGCTAAAGATGCTTTGAACAGAGGCCAATTGTGTTTGTATCACCAGAGCTCTAGATAAGAGGGAGTATTTGGTGATAATTCGGGATAATTTTTTATAATACTGCATAAAAACATATGTTGTGACCCCTCATCTGAACCGTCTCGACGAGACGGTTCAGATGAGGGATCACAACATATGGTTTCATTGAGAAATAAGAAAAATTATCCCTAATTATCATCAAATACTCCCTCTTATCTAGAGCTCTGTATCACCTGTGACTAGCAGAAAGTGAGACATATTACGTGATAGAAATTGATGATGTAAACACTCCTCGGGTTTTCTGGATAGCTATGTTTCTGTGACATTTGCTCCATGAGGTGAGACATAGTGTTTCATGGAATTCTTGTTCATGTATAAGTGTTATAAATCAAGACTCCGTTGTTCAAAGTGTCATTAGTGAAATGAAATAGTTAGTTGAGGATTCTTTAAGTCTTACAGTACTCACGTAATCAATTGCAGTAAAAATTTTGCTGAAAATTGTGACTGCAAAAGCTCCTGACATTTTATCATAAAAAAATGGCTGTGTTTTTACATATGATAAGTTTGAAAATAAATTTATCAACTCGTAAGCTAACGACATTGTTAGTTTTGAACAACTTGGCCCTGATCTGCATGTGACTATATTTTAACCTCTTAATGCATTATATATTTTATGGAGAAATGATAAAAATGCCAGAATCATCATGAAACCCCAATTTTTGCTGATTCGTGTGTGGCGCAGTCGGTAACGCATCTGACTCTAGAGCCAGAGTTCCGGGGTTTGACACCTGTTCTGACTGTTTACTTTCATTTCCCCTTCATCTGATTCAAGAAGGGCAGCTGTCAGTTACTAGCCAAAGTATGTGCACTTAGTGTTGGTTAACCACTTAGGAGTTCTAAGCCTGCCCAGGAATAGTATGGTTACATTTAACTAACTGACCGTCCGGACATGATCATAGCTGTTTACCATGGATGTAAAGCAATAATACAACATAAAACGCTGCTTTGTCTGAAGATTTCTTTTGCTATTGCAGTTCGGAGGTAGTACACTTAAAGAAGAGGAAATGACTGCTGAGAATGTGAAGAAACAAATGACAGATGAAGAATGGCAGAAGGTGTATGACATGTCACGGGACAAAAATTTATACCACAATCTGTGCTCAAGTCTGTTCCCAACAATTCATGGTAAGTCAGAGACCTTGATAAGGAGGGTGTTAGAAAAACATCAGGGCCGAGTTGTTCAAAACTAATGACGTCGTTGGTTAACGTGACGTTAAAATTTCAAACATTAATAACTCAAATAGAATCTATGCCAATATTTTTTGTTGTAAAAAAAATGTGAAAGCTTCTAACATATTTTCAACAACAAAAATTAGTGTATTTGGCTATAAAGTCGTAAAACACTTAACGAGTTGACCTCTTAACAAGCTTGTTAGCCTAACAATGCTTTGAACAACTGGGCCCTGGTTTAATCTCTATATAGTCCTGTCGGTCTCCTCAGTTTTGTGTCCAAAAGCTTGCCTAGGGAACAATCTCCACATTGAAGAGTAAAAATAATCAGATATTACTGAAATTTTTCTAAATGTTTGCATCATATTTAAGTTTGTGGTATTACCATTTTGCAAATGATTTCACAAACACATAAAAGGGAGAACCTTTGTAGCTGCTATTTTAATACAGTCTTAAACAGAAAGGGAAGTCCATTTCTAAATAAGTAATCTATAACAACTTGATGCAACATCAAAATTAAAGGTTTTGTGATTTCAGTGGCAAAAATGTAGTGGCTGTAAATTTTACATGGAATACTTCGATTTACTCTGAATACTCTGGGCATTTTATTTTGAACATGGCATATATATTCTTATTACAAGGCCTGGATGTAACCAAAAAAACATTATATACATCTTATAGAGGCGGAAAGTTGTGACATACCTTTATTTTTCAGTTGTAAGATGTGTTTTTTTTCCACTTCTAAAAAGGTATGAAGATCTAGATCTGTCTTGTAAGACAGATCTTTGTGAACGTTTTGGAAGAGAAAACCCCATTCTGTAGCTGATGTTTTGGAAGAGAAAACCCATTTTATAGCTGAATTGCCAAGACTGACTCGCATATTTCAGAGCTCTGGATAAGAGGGAGTATTTGATGATAATTAAGGATAATTTTTCTTATTTCTCATCGAAACCATATATTGTGACCCCTCATCTGAACCGTCTCGTCGAGACGGTTCAGATGAGGGGTCACAAAATAGGTTTTTATGCAGAATAAACTAAAATTATCTCTAATTATCACCAAATACTCCCTCTTATCTAGAGCTGTGATATTTGTGGTAATGTTGGAAGAATAAACTCATGCCTTATAACCAAATGAATATGTTAGCTCAGACTGTGCCGGAATCTGGATCAAATATGCCAGCAGTTTTAAAAAACATGGCCCGGTTGTTCAAAACTAACAACGAATCTCCAATACACCAATATTTTTTGTTGAAAAAAAATGTGAGAAGCTTCTCACATTTTTTCAACTAAAAATATCAGTTTATTTGGTCATAAAGTCATAAAACACTTAATGAGTTGACCTCTTAACGAGCTTGTTAGGCTAACGATGCTTTGAACAACTGGGCCCAGGTCTGTAAAAATATAAATGGACTTCCAAATTAGAAAATGGGCACATCCATTGCAAAAATTTGTAGGGTAAGGGGTACAGAATCAAGTCATTGTAGTTGTTGTCTGTTTAACAGGTAATGATGAAATTAAAAGAGGGATCTTGTTGATGTTGTTTGGTGGTGTTCCTAAGGTTACGGAAGAGCTCACAAAACTGAGAGGGGACGTCAACATCTGTATTGTAGGAGATCCTAGTACTGCCAAGAGTCAGTTCCTGAAACAGGTAAACCTCAACAATACCTAATAATACCTAACAAGGGGTATTGATGATAATTTGTAAAGAATATGTCTCATTTCTCTTTAAAAAAAAAATAAAAAAAAACATATTGACCCCTCATAAGAACATGTTGGTCTGTCACTGTTACTGTTCATTATTTTTGGATTTGTTGCTTTAAAACCTTGCAGACTTGTAGGTTTCACCGAAGTAAGATTAGGTTAATTTGTAGATATTGATAAGGGAAAGCTAAAAATTAACATTAATCAAGATGAATGGAAAACAGCTTCAGCTACAGCTGCAGGGTAATAAAAGCTCAGTAATGTAATAATTTGATAGAAAAAAGAAGCTGCTTGTTCGTTAACACAGTACAAATATAATGTTGAAGGATACATACTTTTCAGGGGAAGCATCTGTACCATTTCCTCTTTTGCCTGCTTTTGCTTGAGGGCTCAAGCCTAAAGGAAGAATTTGCTTCTCTCCTTTAGGGTAGATCCCTTTTGAAAGGGATTTATTATCTGTGGAAGCATACAGGAATTCACAAAAACTGTTTCCTGACATGAAAATGGCTGAAAATCATGGAAGTAGACCCACACTCCTTAATTTTCTGCTGTTCATGTTGACCAGGGCCCGGCTGTTCAAAGCATCATTAACCTAACAAGCTCGTTAAGAGGTCAACTTGTTAAAGGTTTTTATGACATGACCAGATACACAGGTATTTTTTGTTGAAAAACAGTGAGAAGCGTTTGCAATGCAAAAGCTTCTCACATTTTTTCAACAAAAAATATTGGAGTATTTGAGATATTGATGTTTGAAATTTTAACAAAACATTAATTAACGATGTCATTAGTTTTGAACAGCTGGACCCAGGTGTAAACACTCTGGGCTTATAATCCAGAAAATCATCATTATGGGTCTTCTATAGCCTCTGCATTCTTTCAGTTTACAATAAAAATGTAAATGTTTGGCAGAGCCCTAGATAAGAGGGAGTATTTGGTGATAATTAGGGATAATTTTTGTTAATTCTGGATAAAAAATATGTTGTGACCCCTCATCTGAACCGTCTCGGCAAGATGGTTCAGATGAGGGGTTACAACATATGGTTTCAATGAGAAATAAAGAATTTATCCCTTGGTTTAGATGAGGGGTTACAACATATGGTTTCAATGAGAAATAAAGAATTTATCCCTCAATTATCATCAAATACCCCTCTTATCTAGAGCTCTGTGTTTGGACAAGTACTTTAGTACAAACAGTACAAGCCCAGATCAGATTGCTCCTGCAGTCTGATCAGGGTCTGAT
The DNA here is from genome assembly GCA_963989385.1 of Ctena decussata. Taxonomy (NCBI): domain Eukaryota; kingdom Metazoa; phylum Mollusca; class Bivalvia; order Lucinida; family Lucinidae; genus Ctena; species Ctena decussata. The sequence continues at coordinate 207,545 of CAXDIV010000066.1, forward strand.
TTGTTTGCCAAGACTGCTGATCAGGGTTTACACTGTTAACCACTCTATGTGTATCTTTTCTATGCATTTCTTCATTGTAAAACTTAACTTTCCATTGGTGTTCCATTGTATAGAATTTGTTCTGTTCTCATCACCATTACACTCATTTCCATCTGTTGTCTCAAATTACTAGGATACTATTGAACTCTACACCATAAACTACAAAGTCATTCAGAGCTCTAGATAAGGGGGGTATTTGATGATAATTTAGGGTTTATTTTCTTTATTTCTCATTGAAACCATATGTTGTGGCCCCTCATCTGAACCGTCTTGTCGAGACAGTTCAGATGAGGGGTCACAACATATGTTTTTATCCAGAATTAACAAAAATTATCCCTAATTATCACCAAATACTCCCTCTTATCTAGGGCTCTGGTCATTTATACATTATCTTTTATTTTTAAGGTTGAAGAGTTCAGCCCACGAGCTGTGTACACAAGTGGTAAAGCTAGCACAGCAGCGGGTTTGACTGCGGCTGTTGTCAAGGACGAAGAATCTCATGAATTTGTGATAGAGGCAGGAGCGCTGATGTTGGCCGACAATGGTGTCTGCTGCATTGATGAGTTTGACAAGATGGACCCCAAAGATCAGGTGGCGATTCACGAAGCCATGGAACAGCAGACTATATCAATAACAAAAGCTGGAGTTAGGGTATGATGATATAATGCATTTGTGCATCAAAATTCAATTTTAGATGTAGAAAATAGATGTATGGCTGACATTCAGTTGTACTTCAGTTATATTGAACCAGTGAAAAGGTGATGTGAAAGGTTGCATGCATTTGAATCTGGTTTACAGTTGTGAAAAAACAGGTCTTTTAATGCAGGCTGTTCCTTTAATAATATAGGCTTTCCAAAAGATGATGGAAGAGCACATAGTGTTAAACCTGATCAGACTGCTCAGTAAACTACTATGTTGGCTAGACATTACATGTTGCTTAACCTCACAGCTAAAAAAAAAATCTCTGTTTTATAGAAATTATAAATTGGACTGAATAAAATAGGTGACTTGGAGCAGCTTAACCCTCAAAGCGCCTCAAAAGCAAACAACAAAAACTTAAAAATATATGTCATTTGGACAGAGCTATATGATACTGGGAATTCAAAGACTCGAGGGCTAAAGTTGTTGCTCCTAATGAGGCAGTTAATTATGAGCCACCACATCTGGATGCACACCAGTGCTGCAGATAAGAAGGGGTAACAAAGATAATTTAGGGATAATTATCCATAATTCTCCATAAAAACATATTTTGTGACCCATCATTAGAACCGTCTCGTCGAGACGGTTCTAATGAGGGGTCACAACATATGCTTTTGTTGAGAAATAAGAAAAATTATCTTCGAATTATCCTCAATACCCCCTCTAATCTGGAGCTCTGCACACTGTTAGCAAGTCTCAGTTATTTTCATTTTTTGGTGCTTAAGTCATAAGTTAAGTGTTAATACATATTGAGCTTCTGTCAGCAGCTTGAGGACTAATTACAAAATGGAAGCTCAAAATGATGATACCAGTTCCTAAATTTATGTTCCGAGGTGTATTTTTACAAGATAGACACGATTTATGTAAACAGTATTTTCCTTTCTGCGAAGATGATCCCTTCTGTATGGGGATTACAGTCAAAGGGAAGATTTTGCTCTCTTGAGAGAGAAAACATTTTATCGAAAATGGTGGCCGGGCCGCATAGGTAGGGCACCTGACTCATAAGTCAGAGGTCCTGGGTTCGAAACCCGGTCTGGCAACATACTTTTGTTTCTCCTTCTGCTGATTCAAGAAGGGCAGCTGTCAGTTACTGGCGAAAGTATGTGCACTTAGTACTGGTTAACCGCTTAGGAGGTCTAAACCTGCCCAGGAATAGTGTGGTTAGGTTAACTTGACCATAGCTGTTTACCGTGGACGTTAAGCATCAAATCAATCAATCAATTATCGAAAATGGTGCGCTTTGAGAAGGGAAGCATATGTTTTAACATCAGAGTGCCCTCCCTTAGAAGTATTTCCATACACTTTGAGGTGAATGGATACATTTTCAGGGGAAGTAACTCTGCCATTTTCATTTTTGCTTCCCTTCTTATTAAGGGTCAACTCTAAAAGGAAAGAATTTCCTCCCCTGAGAGGAAATTCTTCCCTTTAACAGTTGACCTCATTTTGAAAGGGCTTTCTTGTCCATGGAATGAAACAGGAAGTTACAGGATTTATCCCTCTTTGTAAAAATGGTGGTGTATCCATAGTCCTTAAATATATATCAGTTTGACCATTTCAGGCAACCTTGAATGCCAGAACATCAATATTGGCTGCTGCTAATCCTATAGGTGGAAGATACGACAGGGCAAAGTCGTTGAAACAGAATATCACACTGACGGCTCCTATTATGTCCAGATTTGATCTCTTCTTTATTCTGGTGGATGAATGTAATGAGGTAAACGAGCTTATGTTAAACACTTGTGTGGCAATGCATTGAAAGGGACTTAAGCCATGTACTATTACAAATGCTAAAGTAATTACTTTTATTAGTGTGAATTAAGCACATTTCTTGGGGATTCCTAAATAAGTTAAAAAGAACAGAATAATGATAGTCAGAGCCCCATATGAAAAGGGCTAACATGATTTATTCATTAAAGGAAAACACTCACTTAAATATGAACAGACTTCAAATTATGGATCTTGATTAGAATTAAATTTGGTGAAAATTTCATGAAAATCGGACTTAAAATAAGAAAGATATGAAGATTTTTAAAAAATCAAAATGGCAATCCTGGAGGCCGCCATTTTGGAAGTTCCTGTCACGTGATAAATATTTAAATCTAGAATAAGTGCATAAATTGCTTACTTTTACAGTATTATTTAGTTTTAATTGTTTCTTTATGAAGTAAAATACAGATTTATGCATTTTATTTATCTACAGTTTGTTTCAAACAAAAGTTATTTAGGACTCATTTTTGACTGTGAGTTTATGACGTCATTAACTCACAGAATTGCTGGTTCCCAGCTCAACATTTTAATATCTTCAAACTGCCATATCTTTCTTATTTTAAGTCCGATTTTCATGAAATTTTCGGCAAATTATATGTTTTATTAAAATCTTAAATTTGAGTCCAACAGGCATTTTAGTGAGTGTTTTTCCTTTAAAATCCTGTGGTTGGATTGTAATCATGAGGTTATTTTGTTCATTCTGCTTAAAATCACTCATACCCTCATTATGCCATGGCAGTTTTATTGGGAGGATACAACATGAACGAAATCTTAAAATATTAAGTGGATGCTTTTTAAACAGCTGATTTTAGTTCATCTGTATGAAAGTATTGGCATAGGTAATTTCGTTACCTTGGCATTGGCGTCTGTGCCGAATATTTTGGTTAAAGTTCTTAAAACGTTGAGCAAGATATCAGGTGAGCTATCCTGTGCATGTACAAATCTTGTCTCTATTCACATGTAATAGATGCGCATCGTGTCAACTCATCAGAACAGGAACTAGTGGTGGCTCTAGCAAGGCTGCTGTAGCATGGGTTTCTCTGGAGAAACGAGAAAAAAACCCCACAGAATTGTCATCAAGATACAGTAAAAATTCCAAGTATTTGGACAGATAGATCAGAGCAAACAATGCAGACTCAGATCAGTATAAGAAGGACCTTCACTGTTCGCTTTTCCAGCTGCACCTCTAGGATGCATTATTGCATTGTAAAACCAAATTGTTCACAGAGATATTATTGTAGGTGTCACAGTTTGTAGAATTCTTGTCTTACCAGTGACTAGCAGAAACAAAACATACGTATTATTACTTTTCTGGCTTTGACAGTGGTGGCGTAAACTTGGTATCAAGTTCTGTGACAATGTGCATATAGGCCAGACTATAAGTGTCTATCATGGTTGTGAGGTGTGGATAGAAAAATCCGTCACGAGGGTCACTGTTCGGCATCACGAGGCTTGCCTCGTGATGCCAAACAGTGATCCCGAGTGACCGGTTTTTCTATCCACACCTCACACCTATGATAGATACTTTTTCTTGCTCAGCACGTTTTGTTTTAACTTCAGAACTTGTTAAAATGCGTAATTCTAGTGCTTGAGAGGTTTCAGTTTGATTTTGAAAGAAAGCACCGCTTTCAACGACCGCCATTTCGGCTCTTTACGTCGACTACTGGTGTGCATACACTGACGTCATTTTTGCCGTCTTCGTGAGGTCATCATCTTAAATGCCAATATCACTTGACGACCCAGGTACGTGACCTCCAATACAACCAATGCATTGAATGCTCGTGATTTTTATCCGGTCCTGGGTGAGATAACATGGTTAGAGAAGATTTTCTATCCCAGGGGAAAAGAATGGCATTTCCTATCCAGTGTGCAAGAAATGGCATTCTGTGGTTTATTACTATAAGTGATTTTATCTTTTTTGTGTAGGTAACAGATTATGCAATAGCAAGAAGAATTGTGGACCTACACAGCAGGAATGAGGAGTCTGTTGACAGGCTGTACTCGGTGGAAGATATAACAAGATACATCATGTTTGCAAGACAGTTTAAACCTAAGGTAAACTGGCATACTCTGCAATAACTATGTCTTGGGGTACCTCAGCCAGTACCCTACCAGTTTGTAGGTGAAGTACAGTAAACAGTGCACACATTTATCAGACTTTGAATCAATCTGATGTGGCTTTGCATCTTTGTTTACCATATTCCTTTGGTAATAAGAAAGGGCTTTGCCCTTCCAAGACAATTAGAAAGTTCTACATGTAGATCTGTCTAGTAAGATGTATCTAAATCTTTCAGATATTTTTTGGAAGAGAAAACCCATTTTATAACTGAATAATACAAGACTTGTTTACATATTTGCGATAATTAAGGAAGGATATACTCACATCCTATAAGCAAATAAATACCATATTCAGACTTCATTATAGTCAAGAGCTGTCTCTTTGTCATCACAATATTATTCAAAGAAAGGTTGAATATCTTGTGCATTGTAATTTGAAATAAAAGAGAAACACTGAAATCAAGTCAACTGGTTACTCAGGCTTCCTAATACCCTAGGATATGTACAACATTGATTTTTTTCAGATGTCCAAAATATTGTTTAAAACTGATTGTTGTAAGTTTAAGTACAAAACTTAAAAAAAACCCAAAACAACAAGCATTGACACTAAAAGAAAAACAAGCATTGACACTACCATATTTAGTTACTTAGTTATTTACAGAGCTCCAGATAAGAGGGGGTATTGAGGATAATTCGAAGATAATTTTTCTTATTTGTCAACGAAAACATATGTTGTGACCCCTCATTAGAACGGTTCTAATGATGGGTCACAAAATATGTTTTTATGGAGAAATATGGATAATTATCCCTAAATTAGCTTTGTTACCCCTTCTTATCTGGAGCACTGTATTTAGAAACTTGGCATTTTAGAAGTTTTACTAGAGCTCCAGATAAGAAAGGGGATTGAAGCTAATTTGAGAATTTTTCTTATTTCTCAACAGAAACACGTGTTTTGACACTTCAGTAGAACTGTCTTGGCGAGATAGTGCTAATGAGGGATCTCAACTTAAGTTTCTATTAAAAAATATGGAACATTATCCTTTAATTATTCCTGTCTCCCTTTCTTATCCGGAGCACTGCTTACAATAATAAAGCTTCACAGATATTTGCTTATTTTGGAGTAATGTTGAACTCATGAGAAAACATTTGCATTCCACAGATTAGCAAAGAAGCTCAGGAATATATGGTAGAAGAATACAAGAGATTAAGACAGAGAGATGGTACCGGTAGTGCCAAATCAGCCTGGAGAATTACTGTCCGACAGCTAGAGAGTATGATCAGATTGTCCGAGGGCATGGCTAGGATGCACTGTCAGGATGAGGTACTACATTGTGCATTATTGATGTTTACTAAGAGCCTTAGCCAAACTAGCAATGAAATACACTGTTACGAGCCACACCCAGAATGTCACTCAAGAGTCACCTGATAGCATATACCCTGCCAATGCAACGACAACTTAGCACATGACATAGTCTCACAAACAAAATTGCGAGTGATCAATGTCCCACACAAGTCCATGATTTTACCTTACAGTAAATGGAGGAATGTACGCCTGTTGAAATTAGGCGTGGTTTTCGAAACTAGGAATTGCCATGACAGTGTTTAAGGAACACCGTCTGAGGAAGATAACAATGACAAAGAAACGTTTGTACTGTATTTATTCTGACAGTCATAAGACAGGATTTTTTCCCCTTGCAAAAACAATCCCAAATATCTAGATCTGTCTTACAAGATTGATCTATATATTTGGGTTTGTTTTGAAATGGGGGAAATCCCTCTTAAACCTGAATTAGACTTTACTGATTTACATATTTACCCTACGTTTGGAAGGAAAATCCCTGTCCTGTAATCAAATAAATATGGTAACCCATCTCATAGGGGACTGGTTGCTCTTGATGGTAGTTAAGGATAATATCTGTTACCTTTGTTAAGGCCCTCATTAGAACCACCTATGTGATGGGGTATTGATGAGAGGCGTCTTCAAAAGCGAAAAAGGGGTGGTCAGTTCGGGCTATGGTGCTGGGTATAACTCCCAGCGCTTGGGCGTCCTACTGAATTGGATAAAAGTGGGGCAAGGGCCTACTATTCTTGCAGTAGGTGTGGGTGGGCATTGTTCTCTTGTCTACCATTTGTCTCTTCTTTTACCCTCTCTTTGGGAGATGGCTCGATATAGATTGCAATACTGTCTCAAATGGGCCTTAACATTAACTCCAAAACAACCAACCATCAAAAGCGAAAAAAGGGCTCTTGCAGTTCCCCCTGCATTGTAGTCTGAGTGCATCTGTGTCTGTGATCAAGTTAATCTTAGTTAGCCATCTGGGTTTAGGTCTGTTTCTTGCTCTGTATAAGGGCTAGGGTATTGAAACTTGGTAAGCTTACATTGCCATATGACTACCTGAATGCATGCACCATGTTTGACATTTACCTACTTGTCCTGGTCTACTGACTTTGAAAAATTTATGGTAGCATATTTTAAGAAGTAAATTTACTACATGTAACATGGACATATTGCCGAGAGCAGCTGATTGCAACAACTGATGTGTCCCTGTTACCCCTGCTAATCTGGAGCAGTCATTGAGTTATGGGAGTCAAGCACCCATTAGGCATTCCATGACCAACTTTGCTTGGGGCTAATGCCACCACTTTAGCAGCTGTTCCATTTAATCATTATCTCCGATAAGAATCAGTCAATCAAATTTTAGCAACTGTTTTCGAGATCTCCCAACTGGTTTTTGTCGCACCTGCTTTAGTAAGGTGCAATATAGGCATCCGGTTTTTCGTCCATCCGTCCGTCAACCTGTTCGTCTGTCTGTCCATTCACATTTACGTGGACCCTAGCATTTAAGTCCATTCAAATGACTTTTTCTCCAAAACCACTGCACCCATTGTTCTCAAATTTCATGTGCTGCATGGCCAGACTACAGGGCTTCAGGATGATAAAATTCAGCTTGGTCCAGTTTCCAAGATGGCCGCTGTTACTAAAAATAGCATAAACAATAAAACCAACTTTTTCTCCGGAACCACTTGGTATATTTTGCTGAAATTTTGCATGAAGCATCAGTTGGGCCTTGATTTTCAAAATTATCAAAATAAAAAAACCTGTAGCGGAATTAGGTCACAGTGACCTACTTTCTCTTTATGAGCCACATTTTGCTAAAATACCAATATCTCAAGAACACATGAACCGATTTTGGTCAGATTTGGTCAGAATGGTCCAATAATTGAGTTCTTTAAAATTAAGTGATTGGAGACCATCCAAGATGGCCGCCAGCCTTTGTTGCTAAAAATAGCAAAAACGTGAAAACTACAATTTCTCCAGAACCTGTGAATGGAATTGAATCAAATTTAATTCAGAATGGTCCTTGCATGAAGCTACTCCAGAATTTTCAATCTGACCATCCAAAATGGCCGCCATCCACTTCTGCTAAAAATAATGAAACAACATGAAAACATCAATACCTCATAAACTTCTCAATGGATTTTGACCAAATATACATATGCAGAGCTCTAGATAAGACGGCGTATTTGATGATAATTAAGGATAATTTTTCTTATTTCTCATCAAAACCATATGTTGTGACCCCTCATCTGAACCGTCTCGTTGAGACGGTTCAGATGAGGGGTCACAACATATGTTTTTATGCAGAATTAACAAAAATTATCCCTAATTATCACCAAATACGCCCTCTTATCTAGAGCTCTGATATGTGACAAAATGATGCTCTGAGTTTTTAATGTGAAGGTGCAAAGCAGGTGCGGCATAGTGTTCCACGGAACCCTTGTGAAACATCTTTGCTGATTGGTCAAAATCTCTCATCCCGGTACTCGGACCTCACCTCTGAGAATACCACCACAGCTATAGCCGAGCTACTGATGTTTGATTGAGACTATAGCCAGGCAATAGCCAGGCTATGCCTCCAAGCAATGTCAGCTTCTGTTGTATTCTGATAACTCTTCTTATGGAGAAATAGATGCAAGAAAAATAACTGTAAAAAAACAACAACCTTTTCTGGAGCTCTGGTTTGTGATTGTAGGTTCAGCCTAAACATGTCAAAGAAGCTTTCCGCTTGTTGAATAAATCGATCATCCGAGTGGAGCAGCCTGATATTCATCTGGAAGAAGAAGAGGAAGAACCTGCAGGAGAGGTTGACATGGAAACAGAAGAAAGTGAGTAGAATTACAGAGATGGTTGTTTGCTGCCTCCAAAATATTTGGTTATGGGTCAGAACAATGAAGAAATGGGGGAATTTCCCACTCAAAACAATGAATTTTCCCAGTTGTTTTTGTTGTTGTGTTATTGTTTAACATCCAAGGTAAATAGCTGTGGTCATGTCGGGACGGTCAGTTAACCTAACCACACTTTTCCTAGGCAGGCTTAGACCGCCTAAGCAGTTAACCAGTACTAAATGCACTTACTGTCAGCAGTAACTGACAACTGCCCTTCTTGAATCAGCAGAAGGAGAACTGAAAGTAAGTGGCCGGACCGGGTATATAACCAAGGACCTCTGGCTTATAAGTCAGACATCCTACTGACTGCGCTACCCGGCCCGGCCAATGGAAAAGAAATGGTGAATTTTCCCTCAAAGGGGAAAATCCCCCATTTCTTCATTGTTTTGACCCATCAGAGGGGAAAATCCCTCATTTCTTCATTGTTTTGACCCATCACCAAATATTTTGGTGGTTGCAGAAATCCTTTGTGAGCAATAGTTGGCCCATTTACCCTGCTGAAACAAGCAGAGGTTTTGAAAACTGTTTTTCAAATTGGAATCAACTTTTAAGCCTGATTTCACATAGAACTTTATACATGGATTAGCATTCAGAGCACAAAAAATTTATGCTAAATAAACCATATACTTGTTAATCTCAGTTATAACTGTGATGTGAAATCGGATCTGAAGCTTACAAGTTTTGTAAATATATGTCCTGATTTGTAGTATGGTCAGACTCTACAGCTCACCTAAGAAGTATTTGGAAATGAGTTGTTCCTGTTTCAATTTAATTTTCCCTCCAACAGGTACCCCATCTCAGGAAGAGGCCACTCCCCAAGAGCCTGAGGCCCCAGTAGGTGCCCCTAAGAAGGGTCTGAAGATGTCCTATGATGAATATAAACAGATGGCCAATCTGATGGTGCTGTACATGAGAAAACAGGAAGAGGAAACTGATGGTAAGTCTGTTTTTGCTGTCTTGATGCTGAAAGCCATAAACATACATGTAACCATTTAAAAAAAATCAGCATAATGCTTTGACTTTAAACCACAGACTGAAAATAATTTCCAGCTGTTATAATATGTTCTTAGTTTCGAAGTGTAAATAAAGGTTAACGGCAACATTACTTTGCAAATCACAACCGTCCATTTTGAGGCAGAAATGTCGCCATAAACCACTATTGACACTTCAAAACTAAGTTTAAAAATAACTTAAGGAAGTAAGACAAAGCTTGAATATATTATACCAGTATTGAAAATTATTTTCAGCCTTTGGTGTAGAAGTTATAAAGGGATAGTTATATTGAAAGAGCCATGAAAGTTAAGTTCTACTTCAGAAATTCATAACCTGGTGAAAAAACCTTATAGCTTAGACCTAGTAGAGTTGAAAATGCACTATACATCTTCAAACCTTGCTTAGAACAACTTTAGATCTAAAGTTGTTCAAGCCAAGGTTTGAAGATGTATAGTGCATTTAGCATGACACACCATGGGAGCTTTTTATGCCCCCGCCATCGGCATGGCCGGAGGCATTTAGTGTTTGGGTTGTGCATATGTGTGTACGTTATTACACATGTACGTACATACATGCGTACGTACATGATCCTGATAGACTCAGGTTTACATTTTTGTAGCCGGTAGATTTCAGGGTTACTATTATTGTAGCAACTTGAAATTTTGTATGAGGATTTATATCAATAAGTACAATAGAAATACACAAGAATCAGGGCACAATGATCCATATGTCACAGTCCACTGACTTCGGACTTGGGCTAATTTTGCATGGTTAAGAGAATTTTATAAGAGGTAGATTTCAGGGTTTCTATTATTGTAGCAACTTGAAATTGTGTATGACGATTAATATCTATATCTACAACAGGAATTTCACAAGAATCATATCATGATGATCCATATGTCAGGGTTCACTGACTTCAGACTTGGCTAATTTTGCAAGGTTAAGATTTTTTTAAGGTAGATTTTAGGGTTTCTAATATTGAAGCAAATGGAAATTCTATATGAGGATTTATATCTGTAAGTGCAACAAGAATTTACAAGAACTAAATCATGATGATCCGTATGTCAAGGTTCACTGACTTCGGACTTGGGCTAATTTCTCAAGGTTGAAATTTTTGTAAGAGGTACATTTTAGAGTTCCTATTATTTTGGCAATTTGAAATTTTGTTTAAGGATATAATGTCTATGAATATAACAGGAATATATAAGATTAATGTCATCATGACCAATATTTCATGGTCCACTGATGCTTACTGTAATCCTTGCACAGTTTTATGGAGATACCTACAGCAGGGCAATCTGTGTATGTTGAACACATTTCTAGTTATGAGTAAGATCTACAGTAAAACTCTGATGGCTTGAACCTTCATGGCTATTTTGCCTTGCTAGCCCTGGATGGCTGAAACTACCTTTGGCTGGAACTAATTTGAATGATCCAAAGCCTGTTTGAGCCAATGAACTGTACCATAATATTCTGAAAATGGGGATGTGTAAAAGAATCCGGGTCAACTCGGCCTGGGGTCAACTCGGCCTGAGTCAACTCGGCCGGGTCAACTCGGCCCGGGTCAACTCGGCCTGCTGCATATGTATGTATGTATGTATGTATGTATGTATCAAAGTGCACTGTGCAAGTAATTAATGCCGACACACTTGATTAATCACCGTGTAAGCTAAACCCGCTTTAATTAGTATATTGATACATGAATTACTTAATGGGGATCTTTAATTATTTAACACATTCCCAGCAAACATTCATTGGTGTGACGAATTACTCGCAAATATTCTTTAATTTGAAACAATTTAAATGTTTGGTCATCTAGATTAATTACACTCTGGTGATCACAGATCACTTATAAAAGTCATCTTCGGGGAAATAATGATAAGTTTTAAAGATGTATATAGACTTTAACCAGGAAGATTGTTATACGCACATGATGTGCTGTTCTCCATCAATGGGGGTTCAGATACAGAAAACAGGAAAACAGGAAAAACAGGTACGTAAGTAAGTACATAATATTATATTGCTTTATTTCTTGGGAAAATAAGGTTTAAACTGAACAATTCTATCCACGGTTTATCCGCACAAAATATAGCATTAGCATCATTATAAAATAACAGGCCGAGTTGACCCGGCCGAGTTGACCTGAGGCCGAGTTGACTCAGGGGCCGAGTTGGTTACAGGCCGAGTTGACCCGTGACCGTGTAAAATAAGTACAGTAACTATTATACAAATGGAACAGTTTGGTTTTACAGTTTTACAGTGCACAGGGAATGGCAAGCAGTGTAGATCCTGATCATACTGCTAAAAGCAGTCTTATATGGGTCTGCACTGTTTGCTCAGACCTGTCTTAGATTTTTCACAGTATTTCTGTATTTCAGAAGTAGGGGATGCAGGTCTGAGAAGAAGTAACCTGATCAGCTGGTATCTCGGAGAGGTCGAGAGCGAGATAGAGTCGGAGGCAGAGCTTATTGAGAAAAAGACTGTAATTGAGAAAGTGCTGGATAGGCTTATACATCATGTAAGTTAAAGCTGTACAGATACATTTTACAAGGGAAATAACTATGACATGGAACAACGGTATTTATTCTGCCATAAGATGGGGTTTCTCCTCCAATTGACCCAGATATGGCAGTCAGTTTTGTGTAATTCAGATATAAGATTGGGTTTTCTCTTCCAAAACAGTCCCAAAAATCTAGATCCATCTTAAAAGATGGATCTAGATTTTGGGGATTGTTTTTGAAAGGGAAAACCCCTATTTTGTAGCCAAAGAATTATGGTTTTTACCTTCCTTCAAGGGGGCTGCTTATAGAAAAGTAACAATTAAGTGAAGGCCTAATTGTAGAAGAATGAAGTACTGATCAAGGCATGAAATTTTTACACTCTAAAATTGGCTAAGAAAATCATTGTATTTCTCCATGGTTATGTGGTTAAGAGTGCTGACTCGCCGAGCTGGTTCTAATGTGGGGTCACAATATATGTTTTTATGCCCCCCCCCCCTCCCCCCATTAAAAATGGGGGGGGGGGGGAGCATATAGTATCACCGATGTCATTCCGTACGTACGTACATACATCCTGGACGAAATGGTTTCAGTTCAATATCTTTTGAAAGCATTGTGTATTGAATTCATATTTCATACACAGCTATATAATCATAAAATAGGAGATGAACTAAACAGGAGATGAACTAAATAAGCCCCTGGCTTCCGTTCAGATCCTTTTGCTATTGTATACTGTTTGTAACCTGTACATAACTTGTATGAAATTGAAATAAAATATGTTTACACCAATCATAAAATATAGGTCAAGTTCGATGTTGGGTAAAATCTGTCAATTATTGTGGGAGTTATGGCCCTTTTTCGTTTTCATTTTGTATGAAAAAATGGTTTCTGTTGGATATCTTTTGAAAGCATTTGTGTATTGAATTCATATATTGTACACAGGTATATAATTATAAAATACAGGTCAAGATTGATGTTGGGCAAAATCCGTTGATTATTGTGGGAGTTATGGCCCTTTTTCGACTTTATATTGTATGAAAAAATGGTTTCCGTTCGATATCTTTTGAAAGCATCGGTGTATTGAATTCATATTTTATACACAGCTATAGGATTATAAAGTACAGGACAAGGGTGATGTTGGGCAAAATCTGTCAAATAATGTGGGAGTTACGGCCCTTTTTCGACTTCACTTTGTATGAAAAACTGGTTTCCGTTCATTATATTTTGAAAGCATTGGTGTATTGAATTCATATTTTATACACAGGTATATAATCATAAAATACAGGTCAAGTTCAATGTTTGGTAAAATCCGTCAATTATGGTGGGAGTTATGGCCCTTTTTAGCTCACCTGAACGAAGTTCAAGAAGAGCTATTGCACTACCCCTGGCGTTGGCGGCGGCGTCGGCATTAGCAAAATGTTCATTTTTTTTATGTGATGGGCAAGGCGCTGTCAGGCGAGCTATCCTGTCCCTGTGACAGGTCTTGTTTGACTTCATTTCATACAATAATGTTTTCCGTTTGTTAGTTTTAGAAAAGTTACTTGTTTCCGGGCTATCTCTTTTGGAAAGTTGCATGGCATCCATTTCTGTGATAAGATACAGAATGTTATCACATATCACAGTCATGACACCCACCCACCCCAGCCCCCCCACCCCTTCCAAGCCCCCCCCCCCCCCCAAAACTTCTCTTCAGTGTTCATTCTAGGCCGCGCCATTGGCGCGCATTTGGTAGTGTGGGCGCAAAGAAAATTCCATACCCGGGTCTGCCGGGCGCATAGTTGTCGCCGTTCGAATTTTGAACGGCGTGCGCTCAGATTTTGAATGGCGTACGCCCGTTGTCATAAACAAGTGCACCAAATGTAAATCAAACAGTGATATAAAACAGCCGTTTTCATTGGTCAAATGCGGTGCCTAAACCAATCAGATTTCTTCTTAGAAATTAGTGTTCTCTCTCAAAATGTCGGACAAGCAAGTCATTGCCGGCGTAATACACAAAACAGATAGAACAATTCTGAGCATTTTTTCCGAAGCGTCAGAGGATTTCTACCGATGAAAACAACAATAACAGCACATCTCCTATTGAAATAAGTAATCAGTCTGGGGCCAATGCCTCGGAAAGTGGTCAATCGCAGTGGGGCGGGGACTCTGAAAAAATTGAAAACAAACATGAAAAACGATCTTTCCAGTCTGCATGGCTCAGAGACTTTTCATAGTGATTCCTGTAACTGAGAGACATTATTATCAACAAAAGCTGGCCCAACAAGGGAAAGGCAAAACACTGAGGTGAGTCGTAAATTTTGGGCCCACAATTTTTTGTAATGTCCCCACTTTTTTACCTGATAGGGGCCCTTGGGCCCCAGTTTTGAAATTTCTAGAATGAACACTGTCTCTTGATGCAAGAAGCACACAGTACATCTGCCTAAGGAAAACAATAAAACATGTACCACAGAAGTCTGCCTTTGTGAACCTAGTTATGCTACAAGTGCCAGTACCTTAAACAAGGCGCCATCTCACTTAGGGCACTAGGCGGGGGCATCCATGTCCTATGGACACATTTCTAGTTCATTAAGAAAAAATATCTTTGAATTATCCTTGTTACCCCTTGCTATCTGGAGCTCTGCTTAAGTTTCAAAGGAAAATAATTCCTTACCAAATAAGAAAACAAGTTATATCTCAGGTCTTACAAGGCCGATTTCGAAGTTGTAAGAAGCAGTTACCCCGTACTTAATACTTGGGGTCGAATACTTTCATAAGTATTCAAATACAAATACAAATACTTTGCAATTTAAGAATACAGAATACAAATAAAAATACTTTTTTTTATGAATGTATTCAAATACAAATACAAATTCTTTGCAAATGTATTTGAATACTTTTTGAATACTTTTAAATAAATGTGTAAATTTCATTAGCCAATAGTTTATGCGGAACTCTCATATCTCTGGTAGTCCAGACTCTATAGGTTTTACTACATAAAAATAATTTTGATTACAAGATTCTTTCTTTTGACCTGTCCTTGACATCTTCATATCTATTTTAGGAACCTTATATTTCTATGGTACAACTGGATATCTTTCTATGTTTGCAATTTTGCATATTTGGTGAAAGGTTACTTTATTTCCATATTCTGATGCCAAAGCTGGATATACATCTCTGTGTTTTCTCTGAAACAGGACACATTGAATTAAACCTTTACCTGCTGAATCTAAATATACCCTACCTTGCAACAGTGTAGATCCTGATCAGATGGCTTCTTCAGAAGCCAGTTGATCTGGATCTACACTATTTTGTCATTTTTAGCTCACCTGAGCACGAAGTGCTCAAGGTGAGCTATTGTGATCGATATTTGTCCGTCGTCCGTCCGTCGTAAACAATTTCTTCAAACGACATCTCCTCTTAGACCAGTAGGCCAATTTCAAAATAATTTCACACAAATGTTTCTGTTATAGCCCTGAACCAAAACTGCTAAAATGGTTCCGCTCCGCTGAACAAAATGGCCGCCAGAGCTAAAAATAGAAAAAACATTTAAAGGACATCTCCTCTGAAGCCAATTGCTCAATTTCAAAAAAATTTCACAGAAATGTTCGACTCATTGCCCTGAACTAAAATTGCTAAAACGGTTCCACTCCGCTGAACAAAATGGCTGCCAGAGCTTAAAATAGAAATCTAAAAATAGAAAAACATTTAAAAGACATCTCCTCCGAAGCCAATAGCTCGATTTAAAAAAATTTCACAGAAATGTTTGACTCATAGCCTTGAACCAAAATTGCTAAAAGGGTTCCACTCCGCTTAACAAAATGGCCGCCAGAGCTAAAAATAGAAATAAATCTTAGAATGACACAGAGGGCACAGTTTTGATCCAATCATCATGAAACTTTGTCAGAATGTTTATCTTAATGAAATCTAGACCATATTTGAAACTAGGTCATGTTGGGTCAAAAACTAGGTCACTAGGTCAAATCTTAGAAAAACCTTGTAGACACTCTAGAGGGCACGGCTATGATCCAATCTTCATGAAACTTTGTCAGAATGTCTATCCTCATACAATCTAGGCCAAGATTGAAACTGAGTCATTTGGGGTCAAAAACTAGGTCACAAGGTCAAATCTTAGAAAAACCTTGTGTACACTCTAGAGGGCACAGTTATAATCCAATCTTCATGAAACTTTGTCAGAATGTTTATCCTTATACAATCTAGGCCAAGATTGAAACTGAGTCATGTGGGGTCAAAAACTAGGTCAGTAGGTCAAATCTTAGAAAAACCTTGTGTACACTCTAGAGGGCACAGTTATGATCCAATCTTAATGAAACTTTGTCAGAATGTTTATCTCCAACAAATCTAGACCAAGGATGTAACAGGGTCATGTTGGGTCAAAAACTAGGTCACTAGGTCATATCTTAGAAAAACCATGTGAATGCTCTAGAGGGCACAGTTTTGTTCCAATCTTCATGAAACTTTGTCAAAATGTTTATCTCCAACAAATCTAGACCAAGGATGTAACAGGGTCATGTTGGATCAAAAACTAGGTCACTAGGTCATATCTTAGAAAAAACATGTGAATGCTCTAGAGGGCACAGTTTTGTTCCAATCTTCATGAAACTTTGTCAAAATGTTTATCTCCAACAAATCTAGACCAAGGATGCAACAGGGTCATGTTGGATCAAAAACTAGGTCACAAGGTTAAACCTTAGAAAAACATTGTGGATACTCTTAAGGGCAAAGTTTTGATCCAATCTTCACGAAACTTTGTCAGAAGATAGTTTAGAAAGTGCAAAACTGCTCCAATTGAACCATCATCAAATAGATGATCTTCCATGTTACTTCATCATAACTCAGGTGAGCGATTTAGGTCCATCATGGCTCTCTTGTTTATTCTAAATATATAGCAATAAATTGCATCAAATTCAAAGCAATCATGGTATTTTAATATATTCAGCAGGTTAAAGGCAGTGTCTGTACAGGGTTTTCTTAAATAGTATGAGATTGGGCATTTGTTGTGATTTTCATCTCTATTTGGCTGAAATTAAGATGGGATCATAATGCGTATTGTAATTTTTGAGAAACAAGTGTCAAAAAATTGTACAGGTATGGCATGGCTTAGTTGAGTTGTCAGTTCTGTGCCTTGTCCATATTTAATACTGCCCTGGGGCAATCTACTGAAAGATGACATATAGGTATTATATTTGCTAACTTGGATGTCTAATGATGCCTAGTGCGATAAAAAGAGATCTTGACTAACAGTGTTAACCAAGATCGGACACTGTAGAGTGCAGCATATGATTGGGGTTTTCAATAATGGCTTCTAAAACTTAATTTTTACAGAAAGTTATGCTTGTCATTTTGATTAGCAACACAGCAATCAATTAATAAGATTAATATTCTTTGATCTCTTTTATGTATTGTACATGTATTTACCTTTGAGGTGTACTTGGACTTAAGTCACATCAATCCCATAATTTATGTATTTTTTGCAAATTGCATCAGTGTTTCCTTAAAATGGCAAAAGTATTCATATTGTATTCATAAAAGTATTCATAAATACATGAAATTTGCAATGTATTCGAATACAAATACAAATACTTTGATTCTAAAACATCCATGAATACAGAATACTTTATGAATACTCAGAAAATGTATTCAAATAGTATTCGAATAAGAATACAGAATATGATTACCCCAAGTCTGGTACTAATGTCATTTTTCTGAAGCAACTGTCATTGGTTTATGAAATAAAGACATTGACCAGATCACTGGTTTATGAAATAAAGACATTGACCAGATCACTTTGGAAAGCTCACCATGAGATCAGTTTTCCAAAGTATTCTGGTAAATAGCTTCATTTCATAAAATGATAGCATTTGGTATGGTAAATTGAGCCGCAGCACAAGGAAACCAACAAAGTGGCATGTGCACCCAGCAAAGACTCAGATCACCCTGGGTATCCATCCAGTCTGATCAGAGTCTGCGCCATCCACATGGAGCTAGCTTAGATCCTTAATGCACAGTGAAGACTCTGGTCAGACTGGGTGGATGCCCAGCCTGAACTGAGTCTTTGCTGGGCGCACATGCCACTTCGTTGGTTTTGTCTTGTCGTGGCTAAATTTTGAATTTATATTTTGCAGGATCATGTGCTGATAGAACTGTCTCAGACTGGTTTATCGAAGAAATCAAAACACGATGAAGACTCACTGATCAGAGAAGACGACCCATTCCTGGTTGTGCATCCAAACTACGTCATTGACTGAACATACTGCTGAACTACGTCCTTGACTGATTATAGTGCTGCTGTTTCTGTATTTCTCTGGTTATAGTACTAACTTGGCATCAAGCCAAATCCCTTACAAAAATGATAAATTCGAAACATTTACGTTATTAATTTATGAAACTAAATATTAAATATTAAAATAATGTCCTGGTATTGAATGGCAATTACTTATATTTGACTCTGTGTGCCATCGACTGGACAAAAATATACTGAAAAAGCCTTCTTGAATTTATGCAAAGAAAAAAAAAATGAAATGCTGTTGTGTTTATGATAAAATTCTCATTGTTGAATCATAACAACATATAAGAAACTTGTGCTGTGTAAAATGCATGTAAACAAAATTTTTATTACTATTTCATGTTAGGCCAGTGTTTTAATTACTGTCAGTATACAAGTTATATGTTTATTGTTAGATCTGATTTTTGGAACTAAAAGAATCATGGGTATTATGTTTCTTACAGTGCTGCAGATAAGAAGGGCTGACAGAGATAAGTCAAGTATAATTTTTAGCTCACCTGAGCCATAGGCTCAGGGTGAGCTATTGTAATCACTCAGTGTCTGTCGTCCGTCGTGTGTCGTCCGTCGTCAACAATTAGCTTTAAATGACATCTTCTCTAAAACCGCTAGGCCTAGGTCTTTGATATTTGGTATGAAGCATTGTCTAGTGGACCTCTACCAAGTTTGTTCAAATGGTGGCCCCAGGGTCCAAAACGGCCCTGGGGCAGGGGGTCTTGGGTTCGAAACTAAAATATACTTAAAAATCTTCTTCTCCGGAACTGCTTTGCTCAGATGCTTGAAATTTGGTATGTAGCATGACCTTGTGGTCCTCTACCAAGTTTGTTCAAATGGTGGCCCAAGGGTCCAAAATGGCCCTGGGGCAGGGAATCTTGGGTTCGAAACTAAAATATACTTAAAAATCTTCTTCTCCAGAACTGCTTGGCTCAGATGCTTGAAATTTGGTATGTAGCATGACCTTGTGGTCCTCTACCAAGTTTGTTCAATTGGTGGCCCCAGGGTCCAAAACGGCCCTGGGGCAGGGGGTCTTGGGTCCGAAACTAAAATATACTTAAAAATCTTCTTCTCCAGAACTGCTTTGCTCAGATGCTTGAAATTTGGTATGTAGCATTGCCTAGTGGTCCTTTAGCAAGTTTGTTCAAATGGTGGCCCCGGGGTCCAAAACGATCCTGGGCAAGGGGTCTTGGGTTCGAAACTAAAATATACTTAAAAATCTTCTTCTCCAGAACTGCTTGGCTCAGATGTTTGAAATTTGGTATGTAGCATGACCTTGTGGTCCTCTACCAAGTTTGTTCAAATGGTGGCCCAAGGGTTCAAAATGGCCCCGGGGTAGGGAGTCCCAGGTTTGAACCATAGAAATACATAGAAAAATATCAAAAAGCTTCTTCTTCAGAATTACAAGGCTCAGATGCTTGAAATTTGGTATGTAGCATTGCCCAGTGGTCCTCCACCAAGTTTGTTCAAATGATGACCCCAGGATCCAAAATGGCCCTGCCCGAGGGGGTCTTGGGTTTGAACTATACAAATACATAGATAAATATTCAAAAATCTTCTTATTCAGAACCGAAAGGCTCAGATGCTTGGAATTTGGTTTGATACATTGCCTAGTAGTCTTTTACCAAGTTTGTTCAAATGGTGGCCCCAGGGTCCAAAATGGCCCAGCGGCAGAGAGTCCTAGATTTGAACCATAGAAATACATAGAAAAATATTTAAAAAATCTTCTTCTTCAGAACCATTTTGCTCAGATGCTTGAAATTTGATCTGTAGCTTTGCCTAGTGGTCTTTTACCAAGTTTGTTCAAATGATGACCCCAAGGCCTTAAATGGCCCCGCCCTAGGTGGTCCTGGGTTTAAACCATAGAAATACATAGAAAAATATTTAAAAATCTTCTTCTTTAGAACCTTTTGGCCCAGATACTCGAAATCTGGTATGTAGCAATGCCTGGTAGTCCTTTATCTAGTTTTTTCAAATGATGGCCCAAGGGTCCAAAATGGCCCTGCGGCAGGGAGTCCTGAGTTTGAACCACAGAAATATGTAGAAAAATATTCTAAAAGCTTCTTCTTCAGAACCACTTGGCACAGATGCTTGAAATTTGGTATGATGTATTGCCTGGTGGACTTCTACAACGTTTCTGTAAATGTTGGCCCTGGGATCAAAAATGGCCCTGGGGCGGGGAGTCTTGGGTTTGTAATTAAAGTATACTTAAAAATCTTCTTCTCCAGAACCCCTTAGTGCAGATGCTTAAAATTTGGTATGATGCATTTCCTAATGGTCCTTTACCAAGTATTTTCAAATGATGGCACCAGGGTCAAAAATGGCCCTGCCCCATGGTGTCCTGGGTTTGCCATAGAAAATACAAAGGAAAAATATTCAAAATATTCAAAAATCTTCTTCTTCAGAACCACTTGGCTCAGATGCTTGAAATTTAGTATGTAGCATTGCCTAGTGGTCCAAGATTATTCAAATGATGGCCCCAGGGTCCAAAATGGCCCCGCTCCAGGGGGTCCAGGGTTTGAACCATAGCAATACATAGAAAAATAGAAAAAAAACCTCTTCTTCAGAACCATTTGGAAATGGTTGCAAACTAGCAGGTTTGTTCAAATGATGACCCTAGTATGACCTTTAACTATTTAGTATGTAGCATTGCCTAGTGGTCCAAGATTATTCAAATGATGGCCCCAGGGTCCAAAATGGCCCCGCTCCAGGGGGTCCAGGGTTTGAACCATAGCAATACATAGAAAAATAGAAAAAAAACCTCTTCTTCAGAACCATTTGGAAATGGTTGCAAACTAGCAGGTTTGTTCAAATGATGACCCTAGTATGACCTTTAACTGTTTTGCTCAGGTGAGCGATTCAGGGCCTCTTGGCCCTCTTGTTCTTATTTCTTCTGAAACATGTTATGACCCCTCATTAGAACAGTCTCACAAGGACAGTTCAATTTAGGGATCACAACATATGTTTTTCTTTTTGTTGAGAAATAAGAAAATCAATCTCGGAATTATCCTCAAAACCCTGCCATATCAGCAACTCTGTGTTCAGGGTTTCTCTGTCTTAAGTAAAATTAGTTATGACATGAATTTATATTTTCATCTACCAGTATGTGTTCAGATATACCGTTAGCATTCAAAAAATTGGGACACCTACAATAATAATAACCATAGTTATCCTGAAATGGAACAAATCAGTTTTACAATCTAGTAATGTGTCTGAAAAAAAAAACAGAAGGAATGGCAAACAGGGTAGACCTTGATCTGACTGCTCCTTTAGGAGCAATCAGATCTGGTCTTCACTGTTTGCTCAGAACTTTCTGAAGCATGGTAGACCTATCAGACAGCTTCTGTAGGAGCAGTCTGATCTGGTGTCCACTGTTTGGTCAGACCTTTCTGTCCCAATACTTAGAATTTTTAAGATACATCAGAATGAATTTCAGAATTTAGACCTTTATTTAGTTTAAACATGTTTATTTCATAACAGCACAATAACACTAGACCTTTATTTGTTAGGTTCTCATGCATATTTATAAATGATACATTTTTCTCACAATTTGTGTTCAGACATATATCGATACATAGTGTTCAAGCAGTTATCACAGCATAGTATCAGTGTGTATTCAGAACTAACCTATATAATGTAATTCATCATTCTGCCACCAGTATGTGTTCAGATGTATAATAAGTACATAATTCAGTGCTCCAGCTAACAAGGTTAAGAGGGATAATGGAGGGATAATTTTCCATATTCATAAAAACATATGTTGTGATGCCTCAATAAAACTGTATTGCTGAGACAGTTCTAATGAGGGGTCATAAGATACATTTTCGTCGAGAAATAAGGAAAGTTTTCCCTAAATTGTCCTTGTTACCCATGTTAAGAGCACTAGTGTCATGAATTTTAATTTACTTCTAGCAACATGTGTTCACACATAGCATGACCTTCAACTTCAGCTGGTACATTTTCAGACATCATTATTCATCCCTCTTTTGGCCATGGTATAGCCATTTCCGGCTATGAAACTTTAGCTGAAATCAGGATACTTGGCCAAAAGAGAGCAACTGGTAGAGCTTCTGATAACAAATCTGGGGAGAGATTATTCTTTACAGTGTATATACGTTTCCAGGGGAGGTAACTCTGCTAGTTTTGTTTTTGCTACCCATTGCGAAGTCATATCTGAAAAGAATTTGCTTCAATGAAGTTTAAGGCCAGAGTTTAGCTGCCATCTTGTCAAAGGGAGACAACTTTTGGAGTATTGGCTTTCAGGTAAAAAAAAAATAAAACCTCTTGTAAGGGATTGCTTCTTTAGAGGAAAGAATTTTTCTTCTGGGGCAAATTTTATCCTTTAAGAATTGACCTCCAAACTAGAAGGGAGGGAAAACTGAAGACGGCAGATTTGATAGCCCTGAAAATGCATCTATCAAAAATGGAATAAAAATCACAAGTATTGGTACAGTTAGGGCTTAGCAAACAATGCAGACCCAGAACAGACTAAAGGAGTGAGCAGTCTGATCAGAGTCTTCACTGTTTAACTCCCATCTGCACTATTTGGATGTGCTACTGTAGTGTAAAATGAAACAGACCACTTCTTAGGACAGTTACGGTAAATGTTTTTGTTGTCCCAATATTTAGAGTTTTTACTTGGACACTCTAGACCCAGATCTGAAGGCTGATCATGGTGTGCACTGTTAACTAGGGCACATGTGGCTACATACCACAAAAATTCTTATAATTTGGACATCTTAAATAATTAACATAAAATGGAAGTTGGGATTTTCAATGTAGTAAAACATCCAAAAGATACAGATGGAATGGCAACAGTGAAGACCCTGATCAGACTGCTCCTAATGGAGGAGTCTTTACTGTTCAACCGTATCTGACCCAATAGGTATAAATTTTCTGGTATAATCAATGCTCCAGATAAGAAGGGGTAACTGGGATAATTTAGGGATAATTTCCTTATTTTTCTGTTAAAACATATATTGTGTGACCCCTCATTAGAACTGTCTTGCCAAGACGGTTCTAATGAGGGGTCACAACGTATGTTTTCATTGAGAATTAAGGAAAATTATCTTCGAGTACCCCTTCTTATCTGGAGCTCTGATAATTTTTCTGGCAATACATAGGTGCTAGTATGTGTATAATGAAGGAGCAGATCCTGTAAGTACTTAATGTCCTTCTCTGTACATGGTGAAAGTAAAATAAATTTTATTAAGCAATTTTGTTGTCTCTTATTGTTTATACCCCCAGGCATATGCAGTGCGTCAAGCGGTATATAGTTATAGATAAGTGGGAATATTTGGTGATAATTATGGGTAGTCATACATCGGTAGTGAGAAGGGACATGCATTCTCTTGGCATGTGTCTGCACCAACCAGTGGGTAGATATGTAGCTTAATTTAATTGGTGGGTGTATTTCAAATGGGATTTTTGTATTGCCTGAAAGGTTGACCCCTAGAAATCCATTTTCCATCCCCTTGCAATTTTGCTCTTTGCTGGTCAGTAACTTCCGTGGGCTTCAACAGATTTTTTGCAATATTTGTTATATAGCTTCTTCTAGGGCACCCCAAGATATGTTCTGAGAATTGATGATGATAATGTTTTTTGACGGAATCATGATCGTTGAAAGTCGTCCATTTGCGTCCGCGTCACATAAATGTAAAAGTTTTTAGCTCACCTGGCCCAAAGGGCCATAGTGAGCTATTGTCATACCAATGCGTCCGGCGTGCGTTGTCCCGAAATTTGTCTGTCAACACCTAAAAACAAATATTCAAACATCTTCTTTTGTAAAATTACTGGTCCCATGGTTCTCAAATTTCACATGGAGCATGACCTGACTCCAGGGTCTCAGAATTATAAAATTGGGTCCGGTTGAAAATCCAAGATGGCCGCCGTTACTAAAAATAGCAAAAACATTCTCCAGAACCACTGGGTATATTTGTCTGAATTTTGGCATGGAACATCAGTGAAACGTTGGTATTCAAAATTGTAAAAATGAAAAAAATCTGTAGCGGAGTTTTGTCACAGTGACCTACTTTCTGTTTACAAGTGTAATTTTGCTCAAATGCCAATGTCAAAAAACGACTTATTCAAATGACTTCAAACAACTTCTTCTCTAAAACCACTGCACCCATGGGTCTCAAATTTCACATGGAGCATGACCAGACTGCAGGGTTTCAAAATTGTAAAATTGGGTCAGGTCAAGAATCCAAGATGGCCACCGTTACTAAAAATAGCAAAAACAACAAAATCAACTTCTCCAGAACCATTTGGTATATTTGGTTGAAAGTTTGCATGGAACATTAATGGGACCTTGGGATTAAAAATTGTAAAAATGAAAAAAATCTATATCGGAATTAGGTCACAGTGACCTACTTAGGGTTTACAAGACCCATTTTGCTCAAATGTCAGTATCTCAAAAAAACTCAATCAATTGTGGTCA
This sequence comes from Ctena decussata, assembly GCA_963989385.1. Taxonomy (NCBI): domain Eukaryota; kingdom Metazoa; phylum Mollusca; class Bivalvia; order Lucinida; family Lucinidae; genus Ctena; species Ctena decussata. The sequence goes on from CAXDIV010000066.1 coordinate 232,539, forward strand.
GATTTGGTCAGAAATGGTCCTTGAAAGGAATTATTTCAATTTTGTGCCAGTTGACTATCCAAGATTGCCACCATGGGGGCCGTTACTAAAAATAGCACAAACACAAAAATGAAAATTACTCAAGAACCCTTGAATGGAATTCGACCAATTTTGTGTCAGAATGTTCCTTGCATGAAGCCGTTTCAATAAATTGCAAGTTGGCTTTCCAAGATGGCCGACATCTGCCGTTACTAAAAATAGCACAAACATAAAAATGACAATTTCTCAAGAACCCTTGTATGGAATTTGACCAATTTTGTGTCAGAATGTTCCTTGCATGAAGCCGTTTCGTTTAATTGCAATTTGGCTTTCCAAGATGGCCACCATCTGCCGTTACTAAAAATAGCACAAAACAGGAAAAAATGACAATATTTCAGCAACCGCTGAATAGATTTTGACGAAATTTGTGTCTAAATGATTTTTGCATCGAGATGTTTCAAAAGTAACTAAATATAGACAAGTTTTAATGGCCTTTGTTACTAAAAATAGAAAAATGTGAAAATTAGAAAATCTCAGTGAAGTTGGACTAATTTTATGTCAGAATGGTCCTTTCATTAAGCTTTTTCGATTTTCTGCATTTTGGCATTCCAAGATGGCTGCCATTTGCCGTTACTAAAAATAGCACAAAACATGAAAATGACAACATCTCATTAACCGCTGAAGCGATTGAGACGAAATTTGTGGCAAAATGATTCTTGCTTTGATGTGTTTCAAAAATTAACAAATATTGACCTGTCAAGTTGGCCTCTGTTACTTAAAATAGCAAAATATGAAAATCAGAAAATTACAGTGGAACTGGACCAATTTTGTGTCAAAGTGGTCCTTGCAAGAAAGCTTTTCATTTTTTTGCATTTTGGCATTCTAAGATGGTCGCCATCTGCCATTACTAAAAATAGCACAAAACATGAAACTGACAATATCTCAGTAATCCCTGAATGGAATTTGTTGAAATTTGTGGCAAAATGATTCTTGCATTGAGGTGTAAATATATAAAGACCAGACAAGTTGGCCTCTGTTACTAAAAGTAGCAAAATGTGAAACTGAGAAAATCTCTGGAGTTGGACCAATTTTGTATCAGAATTGTCCCGTTGCTCAAAAGCCAGGTGAGCGATATCAGGCCCAATTGGGCCTCTTGTTTTAACTCACCTGAGCACAAAGTGCTCAGGGTGAGCTTTTAGGGATACCGTGATGTACGCCAGTCCATCAACTTTTGCTTGTGTACACTCTAGCGGGCACAGTTTTGATCCAATCTTTATGAAACTTTGTCAGAATGTTAGCCTTTATAAAATCTAGGCCAAGTTCGAAACTGGGTCAAGTCGGGTCAAAAACTAGGTCACTAGGTCAAATATTAGAAAAAACCTTGTGTACGCTCTAGCGTTCACAGTTTTGATCCAAACTTCATGAAATTTGTCAGAATGTTTATCCTCGCAATATCTAGGCCAAGTTCGAAACTGGATCATGTCGGTCAAAAACCGAGTCACTAGGACAAATCTTAGAAAAACCTTGTGTACACTCTAGAGGACACAGTTTGGATCCAATCTTTTTGAAACTTTGTCAGAATGCTTATCATCACAATATCTAGGCCAAATTTGAAAGTGGGTCATGTCTGGCTAAAAACTGGGTCACTAGGTCAAATTTAAGAATGACCTTGTGTACGCTCTAGAGGGCACAGTTTTGATCCAATCTTTATGAAACTTTGTCAGAATGTTTATCCTCACAATATCCAGGCCAAGTTTGAAACTGGGTCATTTTGGGTTAAAACTAGGTCACTAGATGAAATCTTAGAAAAACTTTAACTACACCATAGAGGGCACAGTTTTGATCCAATCTTCATGAAATTCTGTCAGAATGTTTATCTTTATGAAATCCAGGCCAAGTTTGAAACTGGGTCATGTTGGGTCAAAAACTAGGTCACTAGGGCAAATATTAGAAAAACCTTGTATACGCTCTAGTGGTCACAGTTTTGATCCAAACCTCTTGAAACTTTGTCAGAATATTTTATCCTTACAATATCTAGGCCAAGTTTGAAACTGGGTCATGTCGGGTCAAAAACTAGGTCAAATCTTAGAAAAACATTGTGTACGCTCTAGTGGTCACAGTTTTGATCCAAACCTAATGAAACTTTGTCAGGATGTTTATCCTTACAATATCTAGGTCAAGTTTGGAACTGGGTCATGTCGGGTTAAAAACTAGGTCGAATATTAGAACGACCTTGTGTACGCTCTAGAAGGCACAGTTTTGATCCAGTTTTCATGAAACTTGGGCCGGGTAGCGCAATCGGCAGGGCACCTGACTCGTAAGTCAGAGGTCCTGGGTTCGAATCCCGGTCTGGCCACATACTTTCGTTTCTCCTTCCGCTGATTCAAGAAGGGCAGTTGTCAGGTACTGGCAAAAGTATGTGCACTTAGTACTGGTTAACCGCTTAGGAGGTCTAAGCCTGCCCAGGAATAGTGTGGTTAGGTTAACTGACCGTCCCGACATGACCTTAGTTGTTTACCATGGACGTTAAGCATCAAATCAACCAACCAATTCATGAAACTTTGTCAGGATGTTTATCCTCACAATATCCAGGCCAAGTTGAAACTGGGTCATGTCGGGTCAAAAATCGGGTCACTAGGTCAAATCTTAGAAAAACATTGTGTACACTCTAGAGGACACAGTTTTGATCCAATCTTTTTTAAACTTGTCAGAAATGTTTACTGTCACATCTAGGTCAAGTTTGAAAGTAGGTCATGTCAGGTCAAAAACTAGGTCACTTGGTCAAATATAAGAACGACCTTGTGTATGCTCTAGAGGGCACAGTTTTGATCCAGTCTTCATGATACTTTGTCAGTACGTTTATGTTTATCCTCACAATATCCAGGCCAAGTTTGAAACTCGGTCATGTCGGGTCAAAAACTAGGTCACTAGGGCAAATCTTAGAAAAACCTTGTGTACACCATAGAGGGCACAGTTTTGAGCCAATCTTCATGAAACTATGTCAGGATGTTTATCTCCATGAAATCTAGTTCAAGTTTGAAACTGGGTCATGTCGGGTCAAAAGTAAGGTCACAGGGTCAAATATAAGAACGACCATGTGTACGCTCTAGAGGGCACAGTTTTGATCCAATCTTCATGAAACTGTCAGAATGTTTAGTCTCACAATACCAAGGCCAAGTTTGAAACTGGGTCATGTTGGGCCAAAAACTAGGTCACTAGGTCAAATATAAAAACCTTGTGTATGCTCTAGAGGTCATAGTTTTGATCCAAACCTAATGAAACTTTGTCAGACTGTTTATCCTCAAAATATCTAGGCCAAGTTTGAAACTGGGTCATGTTGGATCAGAAACCAGGTCACTATGTCAAATCAGAGAAAAACCTTGTGTACGCTCTATAGGGCACAGTTTGGATCCAATCTTTTTGAAACTTTGTCAGAATGTTTATCCTCACAATATCTAGGCCAGATTTGAAAGTAGGTCATGTTTGGTCAAAAAACTAGGTAACTTGGTCAAATATAAGAACGACCTTGTGTATGCTCTAGAGGGCACAGTTTTGATCCAGTCTTCATGATACTTTGTCAGTACGTTTATGTTTATCCTCACAATATCCAGGCCAAGTTTGAAACTCGGTCATGTCGGGTCAAAAACTAGGTCACTAGGGCAAATCTTAGAAAAACCTTGTGTACACCATAGAGGGCACAGTTTTGAGCCAATCTTCATGAAACTATGTCAGGATGTTTATCTCCATGAAATCTAGTTCAAGTTTGAAACTGGGTCATGTCGGGTCAAAAGTAAGGTCACAGGGTCAAATATAAGAACGACCATGTGTACGCTCTAGAGGGCACAGTTTTGATCCAATCTTCATGAAACTGGGTCAGAATATTTAGTCTCACAATACCCAGGCCAAGTTTGAAACTGGGTCATGTTGGGCCAAAAACTAGGTCACTAGGTCAAATATAAAAACCTTGTGTATGCTCTAGAGGTCATAATTTTGATCCAAACCTAATGAAACTTTGTCAGACTGTTTATCCTCAAAATATCTAGGCCAAGTTTGAAACTGGGTCATGTTGGATCAGAAACCAGGTCACTATGTCAAATCAGAGAAAAACCTTGTGTACGCTCTATAGGGCACAGTTTGGATCCAATCTTTTTGAAACTTTGTCAGAATGTTTATCCTCACAATATCTAGGCCAGATTTGAAAGTAGGTCATGTTTGGTCAAAAACTAGGTCACCAGGTCAAATATAAGAACGACCTTGTTTACGCTCTAAAGGGCGCAGTTTTGATACAATCTTCATGAAACTTTGTCAGAATGCTTATCCTCACAATATCCAGGCCAAGTTTGAAAGTAGATCATGTCGGGTCAAAAACTAGGTCTTTAGGTCAAATCTTAGAAAAACTTTGTGTACACCCTAGAGGGCACAGATTTGATCTAATCTTCATGAAACTTTGTCAGAATGTTTATCTCCATAAAATCTAGGTCAAATTTGAAACTGGGTATTGTCAGTCAAAAACTAGATCACTAGGTCAAATTTATTAAAGTTATGCTGCAAGAATCAGAACTAACATTGCAATGATGCCAGCCACAAACTCCTTGGAAAACATTAATTTCACCACAGTGAGATAATGATGCTACCATTCTATCATCTATGTTCGCCTAGTTCAGTCTAGTTCAAATCCATCAAAGGAACTCAACATGAAGGGGTACTTTTCGGGGAAGCGACTCTGCCATTTTTAGCTCACCTAAGCCTTACAGTATTGGTGTTAGCTGCCTCTGTCATCCATCCATAAACATTTTCAAACATCTCTGAAACCACTGGGCAGACAACTCAAATTTCATATGGAGCCTGCATGGGTCAAAGGATTGAAAGTTCTTCAAATGATCTTGGTCACATGACCAAGGTGGCCGCCATTCCCATGTATGGTAAGAACTCTTATAAATCTTCACCATAGCCGGTGAACTGATTAATGCTCAGGTGAGCGATTCAGGGCCACCATGGCCCTCTTGTGGTTATGTTTTTTTTAGATGCTTATATTTCTAAAACTGTTCAAGGTACCTGCCTCATATTGGTATTGACCTTCCCTAGAGCATTGGCTTTTGTTGTATGCAACCATGCCCTTGGGTCTGGTCCCCGTGGGGGGCAGGGGTCAATATCTAGGAAGATGTTTTTGGTTAAAGTTTACTGATTCTGTTAAGGCTTTACCTCCACACTCATTCAAAGTGCCTGTTTTGTATTTGGTCAGGACCTTCCATGAAGTATTGGCTTTTGCTTTATGCAACCATGCCCCTATGTTGCCCCCAGGGTGAGGCCAGAGGTCAATATCTAGGATGATGTTAATGTTTTTGGTGGGATTCTTTAAAGGTGTACAAGTTTTATGTTGGTATACTTGGTCAAATAGCATATCCCTACAAGTGCAGCAGCAGTAAAGCATCCACACAGACTCCTGTGTCCTTGACCTTTATTCATGAATGAGTGATTTTTGCCTTATACCATTAACACTATTTAATGAATTATTATGCTATATGAATATGGGCTTCTCTTGGAGCTCATTTCTTCGTATACCTTTTATCCTACAAAGTTGAAATGTAGTACAGTCAAACCTGTCTTAAGGGGTCATCCCATGGGTACCACAAAAATCGGCTGCTTAAGACAGGTGACCCCTTAATACAGGTCCATTTGCACTTTATTTTGGTCTAAGGGACCCCCAAAAAGTGGCTGCTAAAGACAGCTGACCCCTTAATACAGTGACCCCTTAAGACAGGTTTGACTGTACGATATTTACCCAGACCAACATCTTTGACTTCATGGTAGAGTTGCCCCTTGGTGGGGCCAGGGGTCAGAACGTATAACAGGTAATCTTGAACACGTACAAAATGGAAATAAAATCGTACCATTACTTGTCCTGGAGGGTTAGAAACTGGACATAATGATCACAGATGAAATAGTTTATCATGCCCTTTCGTATTTGTCCTGTAGTGATTTTTAGCTCGCCTGAACGAAGTTTAGGAAGAGCTATTGTACTACCCCCGGCGTTGGCGGCGACGGTGTCGGCGTTAGCAAAATGTTAAACTTTTACGTTAAAGTTTTTTATGTGATGGGCAAGGCGCTGTCAGGCGAGCTATCCTGTCCCGGTGACAGGTCTTGTTTTATTAGCTTCATGTCTGGTCGGAGCCCGGTAGCTCAGTAGGTTAAGCGCCTGCCTGCTGATCTAGCGGTCCAGGGTTCTCGAGGTGAGATTTTTTTTAATCATAAACGAGGTTCCATTGCACACAGGCTTTCATTATCACCCTCCCATTGTCCTGACATGACTGAAATACAGTTGAAAAGGAGTAAAATCGCAAGTCATCCATCCATCCATTGTCAGTTCCACAACTTTATACCATTAAAGATTTCTTTATAAAGCATTATCAGACAATGTGCAGAGAATATTAACCATAACCATGCTTTCACTTTGGATGTAAAATGTTATCATTACTGAAACCCTGCAGTGAGGCTGACTGACTACAGGCTTTCAGAAATGATAACTAGCCAGGTTGAGAAGCCAAGAGGCCCCTCATAACTTAAAATAGCAAAAATAGAGTCATAAAGTCAGATTTTCTCCAGAATTACTGGTATAGTCATGGAACATCAATAGGACCTTTGTATTCAAAACTGTAACAATGCCTGGTTGTCAACTAATTCGTGTTTTTTTTCTGAATTTTTAGCTCCCCCACTCCCTTATATTTCCATGCTAAAATGGCACTGGTATTCTGTTCATCCCATAACTTTGCAATATTATTAAGATGACTGCAACAGTCTCCCGCTGCCCTATTTGTGCTGGTAAAGTCCACCCCTGTCCACTATTTCCTTGAGCTGTGGCCAAACCATCTAAGTATCTATATCTTCACCATGGTCAAGAGTTCGTCATATTCTCCAATGCTTGCTTGAATCTGATCTGTTGACAAACATCATCAGTTATGGGGTCCTTCTACGAAATGCTCAATATCTTTGAGTAGCATCTTATATCAAAGGCTTGCATTCCTTTGTCTTGTTCTGCTGTCATGGTCCACAATTGACAGACATACAGAAATACGGATTCACCTCTGATCCAAGAGATATGTTATCTCTCCAAATTGGCTTCACCCATGTTTGTAATGCAGTGACTCGTGCAATCCTAGAGAGAGAGACCCTCAGGCTTTGAGCAATCATCTGAGGCAACTGCTCGAAGGTATGTAAAGCTTGTTACAGTACCCAACTTCTGTTCTTTTACATATGAGCTGCGACACGACAAAACCAACAAACTGGTTGTGCGCCCAGCGCAGACTCAGATCAGCCTGGGCATCCGCCCAGTCTGACCAGAGTCTTCACTGTCCGCATGGTTATAGCTTAGACCCTTTACCCTTTGAGCGCTAAGCGAAGAGTCTGATCAAACTGAGCGGATGCCCAGACTTTTGTCACAACCACTTTTGTTGGTTTTCTCGTGTCGTGGCTCATGGCGTTTGTTGGGCAAAATTAAGCGTGATAAGAACCCATCCCTCCCCGGGCTGTATTTGTTTACCACAGCTGAATTCCATGAGAACTATATGCCTTGCCTTGGTCAGTAACATATGGCCATTGACTCAAATATTTGAGTTCTTCCACCTTTTTATGCCCCCGTGACGATAGTCAGGGGGCATTAAGATTTGCCCCTGTCTGTCTGTCCGTCTGTCTGTCCGTCCGTCCGTCCGTCTGTCTGTTCGTCACACTTTATGGTATAGAGTTTGTGTAATCAACTCCCACCACAGTTTTCAATGGATCTGTTTCAAACTTTGCATACATGTTGGGGACATATTGAAAATGTGCATGTGGATTTTTGTTGGACCCTGTCTGTCTGTCTGTCCGTCTGTCTGTCCGTCCGTCCGTCTGTCTGTTCGTCACACTCTATGGTATAGAGTTTGTGTAATCAACTCCTCCCACAGTTTTCAATGGATCTGTTTCAAACTTTGCATACATGTTGGGGACATATTGAAAATGTGCATGTGGATTTTTGTTGGACCTAGAATTAATTTTGACAGAATTACAGCCTTTTGAACTTAGTCATTTTAGGCAAATTTTTGCATTGTAGGGTATAGAGTTTGTGTAATCAACTCCTCCCACAGTTTTCAATGGATCTTTTTCAAACCTTGCATACATGTTATGGACATATTGAAGATGTGCATGTGGATTTTTGTTGGACCTAGAATTAATTTTGACAGAAGTTCGGCCTTTTGAACTTAGTCATTTTAGGCAAATTTTTGCATTGTAGGGTATAGAGTTTGTGTAATCAACTCCTCCCACAGTTTTCAATGGATCTTTTTTCAAACCTTGCATACGTGTTGTTGCCATATTGAAGATGTGCATATGGATTTTTGTTGGACCTAGAATTAATTTTGACAGAATTACGGCCTTTTGAACTTAGTCATTTTAGGCAAATTTTTGCATTGTAGGGTATAGAGTTTGTGTAACCAACTCCTCTCACAGTTTTCAATGGATCTTTTTCAAACTTTTCATACATGCTGTGAATGTATTGAAGATGTGCATGTGGGTTTTTGATGGCACTAGAATTAATTTTGACAGAATTATGGCCTTTTGAACTTAGTCATTCTAGGCAAATTTTGCATTATAGGGTATGGATTTTGTGTTATCAACTTGCTCCACAGTTTTCAATGGATCTTTTTCAAACCTTGTCTACATATGGTGGACATATTTGAAGATATGATGAGGCATATTGATAGGTCTAGAATTAATTTTGACAGAATCACAGCCTTTTTAACTTAGTCATTTTGGGCAGTTTTTTTCATGTTAGGGTATGTTTTCAATGGATTCTTTGTAGGTGCTTTATGGATATATACATATCATGTGACAGGCGCTGCACGGGGGCATCATTAGTGTCTTACAGACACAATTTTCTAGTTTCATATGACTTCTACGAAGACTTACACCCCTGTGATGGGTTAACACCACCCCTAACTGACCCATCGAGTAAGGGAGACTCACGGAGGTGGGAGCATCTTTCCCCCAGCTAGTTACTGACTTGACCACTACCCACAACTAGACAAAGGGCTAAGTTGGTTAAGCCTGTCCCTATCTACAACCCATATCTAGCTTGGGTCGTACTGGTAACACTTAACTGTTGAACTCAGCCTGGAGTTCTATCCAGAAAGAGTTCTGTTCACAGGTTTTATTGCCACCCGACGTAGGCGGAGGGGGACTATAGAAATGACCCTCGTGTGTCCGTCTTTCCGTCCGTACTTCCATCCGTCTGAAATCTTGTCCCCGCAACTCCTTTTACGTCTTTTATCGGATTGACAGATTATATTCTTATGATATGAAGATGTGCATGTGGTTTTTTAGCTCACCTGAGCCTTTAGGCTCATAGGTGAGCTTATAGTATAGCCAGGCATCCGTCGTCCGTCCATCCGTCTGTCGTCCGTCGTCAACATTTTCAAACATCTTCTCTGAAACCACTGGGCCGATTGAAGCCTTATTTCATATCGAGCCTACCTAGGTCGGGGGAACGAAAGTTTGTTCGGGGTATCTGGGTCACATGACCAAGATGGCCGCCACGCCCATATATGGTAAAAACCCTTCAAAATTCTTCTTCTCCAGAACCAGATGGCCTATGACCTTGAAACTTGGTATGTAGCATGGGGCATGCCGGCCCATCATAGTTTGTACAAATCATGACCTTGCGTTGACCTTGGCCTAATTTACAGCATGGCCAACTTTGGTACGTTAGGCTTTTATATGGGAAAATGCTTAAACAGTGGATTTCTCAGAAACTATTAAAGTTTAAGGAACAATACTTGGTATACATGGTCAACTAAATGACCAGATGAAGATATATGTCACTAAAGTTCATGGTCATTCCGTCGGACCATCCGTCGTCAAGATTTTCAAACATCTTCTCCTCTGAAACCACTGGGCCGATTGAAGCCATATTTCATATCGAGTCTCAGTGGGATGGGGGAACAAATGTGTATACTCAGGGTCTGGGTCACATGACCAAGATGGCCGCCATGCCCATATATGGTAAAAACCCTTCAAAAATCTTTTTCTCCAAAACCAAAAGGCCTATGACCTTGAAACTTGGTATGTAGCATCGGGCATGACGGCCCGTCATAGTTTATACAAATCATGACCTTGCTTTGACCTTGACCTAATTTACGGCATGGTAAACTTTGGTACGTTAGGCCTTTATATTGGAAAACGCTTAAATAGTGGATTTCTCAGAAACTCTTTAAGTCTAAGGTACAAAACTTGGTATACATGGTCGACTAAATGACCAGATGAAGATGTTATGTCACTAAAGGTCAAGGTCATTCCGTCGGACCAGCCGTCGTCAAGATTTTCAAACATCCTCTCCTCTGAAACCACCGGGCAGATTGAAGCCAAATTTCATATGGAGTCTCAGTTGGATGGGTAAACGAAAGTTTATACCCGGGGTCTGGGTCACATGACCAAGATGGGAGCCATGCCCATATATGGTAAAAACCCTTCAAAAATCTTCTTCTCCAGAACCAAAAGGCCTATGACCTTGAAACTTGGTATGTAGCATTTGGCATGCCGGCCCATCATAGTTTATACAAATCATGACCTTGCGTTGACCTTGACCTAATTTACGGCATCGTCAACTTTGGTACGTTAGGCTTTTATATTGGAAAAAGCTTAAATAGTGGATTTCTCAGAAAATATTTAAGTCTAAGGTACAATACTTGGTACACATGGTGGACTAAATGACCAGATGAAGATATTATGTCACTAAAGGTCAAGGTCATTCCGCCGGACCATCCTTCATCAAGATTTTCAAACATCTTCTCCTCTGAAACCACTGGGCCGATTGAAGCCAAATTTCATATGGAGTCTCAGTGGGATGGGGGAACGAAATTTTATACCCAGGGTCTGGGTCACATGACCAAGATGGCCGCCATGCCCATATATGGTAAAAACCCTTCAAAAATCTTCTTCTCCAGAACCAAAAGGCCTATGACCTTGAAACTTGGTATGTAGCATTGGGCATGCGGGCCCATCATAGTTTGTACAAATCATGACCTTGCGTTGACCTTGACCTAATTTACGGCATGGTTAACTTTGGTACATTAGGCTTTTATATTGGAAAACGCTTAAACAATGGATTTCTCAGATAATATTTAAGTCTAAGGTACAATACTTGGTATACATGGTCGACTAAATGACCAGATGAAGATATTTTGTCACTAAAGGTCAAGGTCATTCCGTCGGACCATCCGTCGTCAAGATTTTCAAACATCTTCTCCTCTGAAACCACTGGGCCGATTGAAGCCAAATTTCATATGGAGTCTCAGTGGGATGGGGGAACAAAAGTTTATACCCAAGGTCTGGGTCACATGACCAAGATGGCCGCCATACCCATAAATGGTAAAAACCCTTCAAAAACCTTCTTCCCCAAGAACCGAAAGGCCTATGACCTTGAAACTTGGTATGTAGCATCGGGCATGCGGGCCAATCATAGTTTATGCAAATCATGACCTTGCTTTGACCTTGACCTAATTTAAGGCATGGTCAACTTTGGTACGTTAGGCTTTTATATGGGAAAATGCTTTAACAGTGGATTTCTCAGAAAATATTTAAGTCTAAGATACAAATAAGGTACAATACTTGGTATACATGGTTGACTAAATGACCAGATGAAGATATTATGTCACTAAAGGTCAAGGTCATTCCGTCGGACCATCCGTCGTCAAGATTTTCAAACATATTCTCCTATGAAACCACTGGGCAGATTGAAGCCAAATTTCATATGGAGTCTCAGTGGGATGGGGGAACAAAAGTTTATACCCAAGGTCTGGGTCACATGACCAAGATGGCCGCCATGCCCATATATGGCAAAAACCCTTCAAAAATCTTCTTCTCCGGAACCAAAAGACCTATGACCTTGAAACTTGTTATGTAGCATTGGGCATGCGGGCCCAACATAGTATATACAAATGATGACCTTGTGTTGACCTTGATCTAATTTACGGCATCATCGTCAACTTTGGTACGTTAGGCCTTTATATTGGAAAACGCTTAAATAGTGGATTTCTCAGAAACTCTTTAAGTCTAAGGTACAAAACTTGGTATACTAGGTCGACTAAATGACCAGATGAAGATGTTATGTCACTAAAGGTCAAGGTCATCCCGTCGGACCAGCAGTCGTCAAGATTTTCAAACATCCTCTCCTCTGAAACCACCGGGCAGATTGAAGCCAAATTTCATATGGAGTCTCAGTGGGATGGGTAAACGAAAGTTTATACCCGGGGTCTGGGTCACATGACCAAGATGGGAGCCATGCCCATATATGGTAAAAACCCTTCAAAAATCTTCTTCTCCAGAACCAAAAGGCCTATGACCTTGAAACTTGGTATGTAGCATTGGGCATGCCGGCCTATCATAGTTTATACAAATCATGACCTTGTGTTGACCTTGATCTAATTTACGGCATCGTCAACTTTGGTACGTTAGGCTTTTATATTGGAAAACGCTTAAACAATGGATTTCTCAGAAAATATTTAAGTCTAAGGTACAATACTTGGTACACATGGTCGACTAAATGACCAGATGAAGATACATGTCACTAAAGGTCAAGGTCATTCCGTCGGACCATCCGTCGTCACGATTTTCAAACATCTTCTCCTCTGAAACCACTGGGCCGACTGAAGCCAAATTTCATATGGAGTCTCAGTGGGATGGGGGAACGAAAGTTTGTACCCGGGGTCTGGGTCACATGACCAAGATGGGAGCCATGCCCGTATATGGTAAAAAACTTTCAAAAATCTTCTTCTCCAGAAAAGGCCTATGACCTTGAAACTTGGTATGTAGCTTTCGGCATGCGGGAAAACGCTTATATAGTGGATTTCTCAGAAACTATTTAAGTCTAAGATACAATATGTGGTATATATGGTCAACTAAATGATGAGGAAGATATTATGTCACTGAAGGTCAAAGTCATTTTGTCGGTCTGTCCGTCATCAAGATTTTCAAACATCTTCTCCTCTGAAACCACTGGGGAGATTGAAGCCAAATTTCATATGGTGTCTCAGTGGGATAGGGGAACTAAAGTTTATACCGGGGGGCTGGGCTACATGACCAAGATGGCCACCATGCCCATATATGGTAAAAACCCTTCAAAAATCTTCTTCTCTAGAACCAAAAGGCCTATGACTTTGAAACTTGGTATGTATACCCGGGGTCTGGGTTACATGACCAAGATGGCCGCCATGCCCATATATGGTAAAAACCCTTCAAAAATCTTCTTCTCCAGAACCAAAAGGCCTATGACCTTGAAACTTGGTATGTGGCATGCTGGCCCATCATAGTTTATACAAATCCTGACCATGCGTTGACCTTGAATCAATTTACGACATGGTCAACTTTGGTACGTTAGGCTTGTATATGGGAAAACGCTTATACAGTGGATTTCTCAGAAACTATTTAAGTCTAAGGGTACAATACATGTCACTGAAGGTCAAGGTCATTTTGTCGGTCTGTCCGTCATCAAGATTTTCAAAACATCTACTCCTCTGAAGCCACTGGTCTGATTGAAGCAAAATTTCATATGGAGTCTAAGTGTGATCAGGGAATAAAAGTTTGTTCTCAGGGTCTTGACCAAGATGGCCGCCATGTCCGTATATGGTTAAAACCCTTCAAAATCTTCTTCTCCAGAACCAAAAGGTGTATGACCTTGAAACTTGGTATGTAGCTTTGGGCACTCAAGCCCATCATAGTTTATACAAATGATCATGCGTTGACCTTGACCTAATTTATGACACTGTCAACTTTGGTACATTATGTAGTCTTTTATATGGGAAAATGCTTAAACAGTGGATTTTTCAGAAACTATTTAAGTCTAAGGTGCAATATTTGGTATATATGGTTGACTAAATGACCAGATGAAGATATTTTGTCGTTAAAGGTCAAGGTCATTCTTTGACTTTTGTACAAGGTCATTGAGATTCTGTCACCCGTCAACATTTTCAAACATCTTCTCAGAGGCCACTAAGGTCAATTGAAGCCATATTTCATATGGAGCTTCACCGGTTTAAAGGAACCATAGTTTGTTCAGATGGTCTTGGTCACTTGACCAAGATGGCCACCATGCCCATATATGGTAAAAACTCTTCAAAAGTCTTTTTCTCAAGAACCGAAAGGCCTATAACCTTGAAACTTGGTATCGGTATGTAGCATTGGGCACTCAGGCCCATCGTAGTTTATACAAATGATTACTGTATTTCATATGGAGCTTTAATACTGGGTCAAAGGAATCAAAGTTTGTTCAGATGGTCATGGTCGTATGAACATGGTGGCCGCCACACCCATTTATGATAACAACCCTTCAGAAATCTTTGTCCAGAAACAAAGGCCCAGTGACCTTGTGGCTTGGTATATAGAATTGGGACTCAACATTAATCCCCAAGGGAGGGGGCCCCTGCCCTGGTGCTATATACATGTATAAAAGCATGAAAATATATACCAGCACCAAGTGTCAGGTGAGCTACAGGACCATTGGTCCTCTGGTTTATTTTTGTTTCGGCCATTTTTGATGGAGTTACGGCCCTTGCTGACTCAGACCTTGTCCCCCCAACTCCTGCCACATTTTTTATCAGATTGACTTGAAATTGTGCAGAATGTTTCATCATGATCTGAAGATGTGCGTGTGATTTTGGAATTTCAATTGTCCTATATTTTACAAGGTTATGGCCCTTTGTCTTTTTTGGCATTTTTCCAACTTTTGAACCGTATGACCGAGAGAGCTGAAATTCGGTATGCTATTAGGATTTGGTAAATTAAGTATTCTAATTATTGTTAGGATATGCTAAATTTATTAGTGACAGAGTTATTCCCCTTTCATACATAATAGACATTCACTTAAAGGTAAAGGGATAACTCAAGAACTATTCATATTAATGGGCTGAATTTTCATAAATGCATTGTTCATTTTTCACCAGATTCATATTAGGAGGATTATGGCCCTTGTTATTTTGTTATTGGGTATACAGTCTTATGTTTTGGGCATTCTGTAAGGGCCTAAAGTTTCAGTAACCTAATTTTACACATATACGCCCAATTCTGAACTTAAGTATTTTATAACCTCATAGAGGCCCAGTAATTGGGGTATATGTCTCTGCTTATGCTTCAATTATTATTTGCTTACCAGGTTCTGTTATACACATATTTTCTGGTTTTACACATAAATGCCCCTTTCTAAACTTAAGTATTTTATACCTTCATAGAGGCCCAGTAATTGTGCTTCAGTTATTATTTGCTGACCAGGTTCTGTAATACACATATTTTCTGTTTTTGGCCATATAGTTACTCTGAAACTGAATAAAGGGCTGCAGTTTGTGACACATTTCAAACGTCGGGTGACACTTGGCCGATGGTCTTTTATTTAACAGGCTTTGTGTAGAGACCTAGCAGTAAAACCCTAGGTGGATTGCCAACTAAGTCCACACACACACACACACACACACACACTCTAGTATTAACTAGAGACTAGAAACTCATAGATGGGTGACCTTCCAAGGTTGCTATAGGTGTAAACTGTTTAAGATTCCATTTAAAAGATGGCATTACTGGATTAATCACCCCCAGCAGGCACACTAGCGTTGAGCATCATAAATCAACGTTGATTCAACAGCATGACGTTGAATGAACATCGATTCAATGTCGATTAAAGGCTGTGTGTCCAGTGAGACGATCCTTTGATTATCACTGGGTGGTCACGTAAGCACTAGGCCACCCAGGCCGTCACCGCATCTGTGGAAAAATCTATTGGACTCCGGTCTGACATGTTCAAAGAAACTCTGTTAGCCTTTTCATCCGTCATCAAGGTCTTTTTATATCCTCGCTTTTAAGCCTAAACCCAATTAGAGTTTTTTTCCCAGTAAATGTGGACCAATGCGGAACAAGGAGCGCAAGCGGTTTTCAAAACGGTTAGAATTACTCGCTCTGAAAATAAAACTGTCTGTCAAATGTATTTTTATAATACTTATTTCTGTTTTGGACACCTGCTTCATAGATTGAGTTACCTTAGACTCAAAGTTCCCGAAAAGTAGTAATTGAAGTATGTACGTTCTTAAATGCCGTCCACCTGTCCTTACTGCAAAACATGACTGCCTTATTAATTAGTTAAACACTGATATTAGTTCCTATGAGACGTTTACGAGCGTACTGTTTATAATTTTTGTTTTTAGTTCACCCGAGCAGAACGCTCAAGTTATCTCATCGTAGACCCATGCTTGGGTCCATCGTCCGACCGAAACCAAATTTCATGGGGAGCCTTCTTGTAACACCGCTTAATATAAAATCTAAAAGAGTTCCTTCAAGAGCAGAGAACATATTCGAAAGAAGCAATATGGGCTATACTTTAAGATTTCGGCTACTCAAGCCTCATCAGTGATCATGACATGATCTGATGACAAAAGCCAGAGTAATTTCTTAATTCTAATAAGGCAGTCGATTCAAACTCAAATCTTAAAAAGTTCCTTCAAGAGCAGAGAATACATACAGAAGTAGGAACATGGGCCAGACTACATAGTTTCGGCTAATAAAGCCAAAAGGCTGATTTGATGATATGATGTATCAGTGAGTGTGGCTATGTTAGGGCTGTACGTTGCCTGCCGAAACCTGTCCATCACCGTTTTCTTTCAAACTGGTTTAGCGACACAGAAGAATTTAAATACAGAAACGCGCGTCTGTCGCACTAAATTCGGTATAGGTACGCTCATTGGGCCGCGACACGAGAAAACCAACAATGTGGTTTTGCGCCCAGCGCAGACTCAGATCAGCCTGGGCATCCGCCCAGTCTGATCAGAGTCTTCGCTGTCCACATGAAGGTAGCTTAGACCCTTAGCTAGGGAAGACTCTGATCAGACTGGGCAGTCTGAGTGCGCTGGGCGCACAACCACATTGTTGGTTTTCTCGTGTCGCGGCTCAATTTATGTATGAATAAGAGCAGCACAAACGGGGCAATTTACGCCCGTTTCTGCGTGAGGTGTAGCCCCTGTCAGTACCTTGGGCAGATCTGTAGCCCTGACAATCAGCCATACATAGGTACTAATGTGTGCACAAGAACATACTAATGTGGGCACAAGAACAGTCTGTAAATACTAATTAAAGGGATGTAACTCCAAAATTAATAAAAGAGGAGGGAACAATTTTCATATCAATACACAATATCAAGCTAATGCACATTGCTATTAAGTGTCATCAAGATATCAAATACAATTACCTAATACTGGCGCGCATAAAAATAGCCTAATTACCTAGTAATGGCGTGCACAAAAAAGTATATGAAATAATAAAAGGGATGTAACTGAAATCTGAAAGTGATAGGGAGCAACCATTCTTATATGACACACATTGTTTCAGCCTCAACTGCATTGCTATGAAGTTTCATCAAGATATTCCAAACGGTAGGGGTTCTCACAATAACAGCCTTAAAACTAATCAAAGGGATGTAACTCCAAAAAGAAGGAAGGGGAAGCAATTATTCTTTTATAAGACATATTGTTTTATTACCTAATGCACACTGCTATAAAGTTCAGTCAAGATATTCCATACGGTTGACTAATTATGGCTTGCACAAGTACAACTTTAGAAATTTAGCAAAGGGACGTAACTCCAAAACTAAGAAAGGGGGAGCAATTATTCTTATATAAGACACACCACCTCAACCTTATACACATTGCTATAAATTTTCATCAAGATATTCCATATGGTTGCCTACTTATGGCTTGCACAAGAACAGCTTAGAAATTAATCGAAGGGAGGTAAATTAAAAAATAAGTAGGCTAAGGGAAGGCAATCATTTTTATATATGAAATACCGTGTCAACTTAATATCATTGCTATTAAGTTTCATCACGATATTCCAAAGGATAACCTAGTTATGGGGTGTACAAATAAATTCTTAAAAATAAAGGGATGTAAGTCCAAAACTAAGTAA
The DNA here is from genome assembly GCA_963989385.1 of Ctena decussata. Lineage (NCBI taxonomy): Eukaryota > Metazoa > Mollusca > Bivalvia > Lucinida > Lucinidae > Ctena > Ctena decussata. The sequence continues at coordinate 250,521 of CAXDIV010000066.1, forward strand.
AGGGGAGAAACCATTCTTGTATGAGGAACGTTCTCATTACCTGCTATACATTGTTATCAAGTTTCATATGATACATGTATTCCAAAGAGTCATGAAACGCTCTAGAATTGCCATACAAATTGCCATAGTCGATTTTTTCAAAAGGCCTTGACTCTGCTAAAATAATCAGAGTCACGCCTGGTAAACTATCACAGGTACCTCCGGCGGAGGTACCGATAAAAAGTTGTGACAGGCATCTGGAGCTACCTGTGACTGTCAAAAAAATGACAACAAACGGTAGGTATTCCTCTTTTGTGACAAAATATAAAATAACCAGGAAGTTTATTAAAATCAAAAAGTGCTATTCGACCCTTATAGACATAAAGTTTTGTCACACATCATATCCCGCAAAACTTTCCATATTAACCAAAGATACGACTTTTGAAATGGCTTTGAAGTCAGCCCGCAGTACTCAAAACATATAGAATTTGGCCGTTTTTGGTCTTAAATGAAGTGATCTTGCATACGAATCTGTTTTTCTCGGCACACTGATGTAAAGGTAACCTCCTTGCCCAAATATAAATGTCGATCGACTACAAATAAGGCTTGATTTTTCAAAACAACAGCTGTAGGTGCCTGCAAAGGTGTGGAGGTGCCTGTGATGTAAGCAAATATAGTGAAAATCTGAATAGTTGTTGCAGCTGGAAATATTGACATCTTCTCTAAACCACTGCCTGGAAAGAACCATTCATTCAACGTCCCATTAAGCTATCATATTGCATATATCATGAAATTCCATGTTAAAATTCCTAAAACCCCATCTCAAAGAGTTATTGCCCATTTTGTTACCGTTTCTGTTAGTCAAACATGGACGAATTTCTCATAGTTGCTGAAAATTAACTGCCTTATTCAGTGTTAGAATCGTTATGCAATGTGCGCTTAAATAAGAGTCAACATTTTTGTGAATGGTGATGTCTGTGATCGGGAGGCTGCCTGTGAGTTATTCCAACTCATTAGAAATTGTCGAGGTCACACGTAATGCCAGCAATACGTATGGTGTGTCAAATGGGTCAAAATTACTGACCACCTGTCTGGGAAAGAGCTCTTTATTCGGTTTACCAAGCGTGTCTTTTTTTAACTATTGCCAATGTATACTTACTTCCAATTTGGTTTTGAGAACAGGGTGTAGAATCTGATTGTATAAGTTCATGATCATTGTCTGTCGTATTAACAAAAATATGCTTGATATTCGCATTATGATAGATTATTGAGACGTTGAATTGAACGTTTCTTTCATGGCAGTGGTCTGGAGATGAAGAATATCAGTATCTGCACCCGAAATAAATCTTCAGATTTTAGCTATATTTTCTGACATCACAGGCACCTCCATTTCGTCACAGGCACCTCCATTTGATTTTTTACAGATCTAGCCTTATTTGGAGTTTATCGGCATTTCTATTTGGGCAAGGAGGTTTACTTTACGTCAGTGTGGCCAGATCAACAGATTCTCATGCAAGAAAAGTGCATTTAGGACCTAAAACAACCGATTTGTTCTTGTTTTGAGTACTTTCCACTGACCTTAAAGCCACTTCGAAAGTCATATCTTCCGTATATGTGTAAAGTTCCCGGGGATATATTGTGTGACAGAACTTAAAGTATATAAGGGTCGAATAGCATTCTTTGATTTTCAATAAACTTTCTGGTTATTAGCTCACCTGGCTCGAAGGGCCATAGTGAGCTATTGTCATACCAATGCGTCCGGCGTGCGTCGCGCGTCGTCCGTCAACACCTAAAAACAAATATTCAAACATCTTCTTCTGTAAAACTACTAGTCCCATGGTTCTCAAATTTCACATGGAGCATGACCTGACTCCAGGGTCTCAGAATTGTAAAATTGGGTCAGGTTGAAAATCCAAGATGGCCGCCGTTACTAAAAATAGCAAAAACAACAAAATAAACTCCTTCTCCAGAACCACTGGGTATATTTGTCTGAATTTTGGCATGGAACATCAGTGAAACCTTGGTATTCAAAATTGTAAAAATGAAAAAAAAATCTGTAGCGGAGTTTTGTCACAGTGACCTACTTTCTGTTTACGTGTGTAATTTTGCTCAAATGCCAGTGTCAAAAAATGACCTATTTAAACAACTTCTTCTCTAAAACCACTGCACCCATGGATCTCAAATTTCACATGGAGCATGACCAGATTGCAGGGTTTCAAAATTGTAAAATTGGGTCATGTCAAGAATCCAAGATGGCTGCTGTTACTAAAAATAGCAAAAACAACAAAATCAACTTCTTCTCCAGAACCATTTAGTATATTTGGTTGAAAGTTTGCATGGAACATAAGTGGGACCTTGGTATTAAAAATGGTAAAAATAAAAAAAATCTATAGCGGAATTAGGTCACAGTGACCTACTTAGCGTTTACAAGGCCGATTTTGCTCAAATGTCAATATCTAAAGAAAATGCAACCAATTGTTACCAGATTTGGTCAGAATTGGTTCTTGAATGGAATTATTTCAATTTTGTGCCAGTTGACTATCCAAGATGGCCACCATGGGGCCGTTACTAAAAATAGCACAAACATAAAAATGACAATTACTCAAGAACCCTTGAATGGAATTGGACCAATTTTGTGTCAGAATGTTCCTTGCATGAAGCCGTTTCGATTAATTGCAATTTTGCATTCCAAGATGGCCGCCATCTGGTGTTACTAAAAATAGCACAAAAATAAAAATGACAATTACTCAAGAACCCTTGAATGGAATTGGACCAATTTTGTGTCAGAATGTTCCTTGCATGAAGTCGTTTTAATTAATTGCAATTTGGCATTCCAAGATGGCCGCCATCTGCCGTTACTAAAAATAGCACAAAACATGAAAATGACAATATCTCAGTAACCGCTGAATGGATTTTGACGAAATTTGTGTCAAAATGATTCTTGCATTGAGATGTTTCAAAAATATCTAACTGTAGACCATTCATATTGGCCTCTGTTACTAAAAATAGAAAAATGTGAAAATTAGAAAATCTCAATGGAGTTGGATTAATTTTGTGTCAGAATGGTCCTTTCATTAAGCTTTTTCGATTTTTTGCATTTTGGCATTCCAAGATGGCCGCCATCTGCCGTTACTAAAAATAGCACAAAACATGAAAATGACAATATCTCAGTAACCGCTGAATGGATTTTGACGAAATTTGTGTCAAAATGATTCTTGCATTGAGATGTTTCAAAAATATCTAACTGTAGACCATTCATATTGGCCTCTGTTACTAAAAATAGAAAAATGTGAAAATTAGAAAATCTCAATGGAGTTGGATTAATTTTGTGTCAGAATGGTCCTTTCATTAAGCTTTTTCGATTTTTTGCATTTTGGCATTCCAAGATGGCCGCCATCTGCCGTTACTAAAAATAGCACAAAACATGAAAATGACAATATCTCAGTAACCGCTGAATGGATTTTGACGAAATTTGTGTCAAAATGATTCTTGCATTGAGATGTTTCAAAAATATCTAAATTTAAGACCAGTCATATTGGCCTCTGTTACTAAAAATAGAAACATGTGAAAATCAGAAAATCTCAATGGAAATGGACCAAATTTGTGTCAAAATGGTCCTTGCATGAAGGCTTTTCGATTTTTTGCATTTTAGCAATCCAAGATGGCCGCCATCAGCCGTTACTAAAAATAGCACAAAACATGAAACTGGCAATATCTCAGTAACCCCTGAATGGATTTTGATGAAATTTGTGGAAAAAATGATTCTTGCATTGAGGTGTTTCAAAAGTAAATATATAAAGACCAGGCAAGTTGGTCTCTGTTACTAAAAGTAGCAAAATGTGAAAATGAGAAATTCTCAGTGGAATTGGACCAATTTTGTATCAGAATGGTTCCGTTGCACAATAGCCAGGTGAGCGATATCAGGCCCATTTGGGCCTCTTGTAATGTATTTTATCAAAAAAGACGAATACCTACCATTTTTTGTTTATTTTTGGACCGTCACAGGTAGCTCCGAATGCCTGTCACAACTTTTTATCGGTACCTCCGCGGAGGTACCTGTGATAGTTTACCAGGCGTGAGAGCGTAACATCCAAATAATACGCCTACTCCACATCGTTATATCTTACTATATATTCACAAAGTTTCAGCCTAACTGGATGAAAACTGTAGGAGTTATCCGGAAACAAACATGCTGAAAAACCTAAGTAAAGGGCTGTAACTCCGCTAAAATCATTGGAGCATAACCTCAAAAAAATAAAATAAAAAAAAAAAAATAAAATAAAAAATAAAAAAAATAAAACACACACAAAAACCTGTCGGTGTTGTCGATACATTTTGCAAACTAAACGCTTCGTAATTACGCCACCAATTTGAGTATTTACGACTCCCCTCGTATATGAAAAACAGACTCGTATAAAAAAAGATACCTGGGCGTATATAATGAAAAGGATTTTAATAGCCTTGGTTGGTGATAGCGGTGCCCTCGTTTGGAAGTTTCGCTGTGAAAGGGCCTCGTATTATTAAGTCCCCGTATTTTCCTCTTCTTATGTTAAATGAGCATTTAAACCTTTCAAAAGTCTCCATAGTCCTATCAGTGGTAAAAACATCTAAACACAAACCATTATAAAAAGCACGTAAAGCTCCACGTTTGCTGATAAAATGTGGGTTACGTGCATAGACTGAGTCATATAACTGACAAAAAGTAGGGGGGGGGGGGGGGGTACATGTTTTGAAAAAAAAAATGACCAAGTCGCTCCACACAATACAATTTACATTTCCTTGTTCCCCATCCAGCGATGGAATATAAGCAAACGTGGGACAGTGAATGGGTCCCCATGCCTGTACATTGTATTTTTACTATTTTAGTCAAGTTTATGAAATCGAAAGTAGATAATTTTAGTTAGCGACTAAAATGACCCGAATCAGATTTCAAATCTTTCTTACGTGAAACTGAGGCTGTTTTATTTGTTCAAAGTTCGCTAATCACGGTCGTTTACAATGACAAAGCTATAGCGAGAAGCTTGCAGCGATACCTCAAGATAGTCCTATCAGTGGTAAAAATGTCTAAATTAAATCAATGTAAAAAGCGGTTAAAGGCCCCATTGCTCTATCATCATGAAAATATTTATCATGACGTATCGCTGCCAGCTTCTGTCTATAGTTTCGTCATTGTAAATGACCGTGATAAGCCGGCTTTAAACAAATAAAACATTCTTGAGTTTCACGTAAAAAGGGTTCAAAAACTTTTTGGGTCATTTTAGTTGGCAACTAAAATGACCTACTTTCGATTTCAACATGTTGAATAAAATGGTAAAAATACAATGTACGGGCATGGAGCCCTAATTACTATCCCGCCTATGTTTATTTAGCATATCTAAACGGGAAACCAGATCAGGAAATTGTATTTTGTTGAGCGAATCGTAACTTTTCTAAAACTTGTTTTCTCTCCTTTTTGCCAGTTATATGACTTGCTACATGCACATCAACCCACATTTTATTACCAAACGCAAAGGTTTAACCGTTTTATACAATGATTTGAGTTTAGACGTTTTTACCACTGATAGGACTATGGAGACTTTAAAGGTAGGTTCCTGTACTTTGGAATGCATCATAATTTTGATGATCTTTCATCCAAGTTGTTGGAAAGCACTTATAAAAGGGAATGAATAAGTTTCACTAAAAAGTGTAAATCAAAAAATATTAGAAAAGTTGTTTTGCAAGGGATTTCCTAATTCTGCTTCGCACACCAGTTAGCGCTATTTTTAGTTCGCGCCAAAAATAGATAACGCAGCTGAGGTCATGCTGCATTGCATTTTGGGATAGTTTTAACCCATCCACGATGCCAGGACCTCTAGGAGAGCTCACGACAAGGGAAAATTGACCTTTGGAGAATGGCATCAGAAATCGCGCCCTTATAGACATAATAAACATAGTTATTTTTAGAACTGGAATTCCAACGAAAGAAAACAAACCAAAAGGGAAAACGACTATTTTCTTCAACATCTGACGAGTTTCTCAGTAGCAACAAATTCAGAAAAATAAGAGAATTCAATACTGCTCTGAAAAAGAGGAAACTATTTTGTGGACATAATTGTTATCGCTAGTACAGGAACCTACCTTTAAACCTTCGCGGTTGGTAATAAAATATGGCTTGACGTGCATATATTGAGTCATATAACTGGCAAAAAAGACAGAAAACAAGTTTTGAAAAAACAAAAATTCACTCCACAACAAACAATTTCCTGGCCTGGTTTCCCATCTGGCAATGCGATATAAACTTAGGCGGAATAGTGACTGGGGTTCCACGCCTGTGCATTGTATTTTTACCATTTTATTCAACTTATTGAAATCGAAAGTAGGTCATTTTAGTTGCCAACTAAAATGACCCAAATACGTTTTCAAACCTTTTTCATGTGAAATTCAAGGATGTTTTATTTGTTTAAAGCTGGCTAATCATGATCGTTTACAATAACGAAACTATAGTGAGAAGCTTGCAGCAATACTTCATGGTAAAATTTTTCATGCTGATAGAGCAATGGGGCCTTTAACAATCGTGTGTAATTCAAATTTACCACATGCTTGCATTTTTAATTTGTTATTTGTCAAATAATGCAATTTAATCTTCTGCGCCTCCGTTTGTACTCCGCTCAGCCGTATATTCGGCCATTTTCAGCTAGGCTTGCATTTAGGCTTAAAATGCTAGATCCTCTGAAAGCAATAACACATCAAAGAAACGAAAATAAAAGAAGCAAGTAGGAAAATTCTCAGGAGCTGACACAATTCAATCCCAGATCCCACCCAAGACGCCATGAGAGAAAAAAGACAACACAAAATTTGTCACCACCAAATCATCTTTCATTTCTCACCTTACTCGGTTTGCTAGAGTGTCTTGTCATGTGAATGATTTCAATGCCTGTAATATACTTTTTTTATTTCTAAAGAGCTGTTCATTCCGCGTGTGCATTTCGTGAGCTTTTGTCAGTTTATGTATTTTGGTTCTGAGGGCGTGATATGTGATCTGATTTTATCAATTCCTGATCGTTGCCTATATTTTTACTATTCATGATGTTTTTGTTGAGAATAAGAAGTCTGACAACAATGAAGCTTTCATTTCTTGGTCTAGATATTTGTGTGATCTAAACTGGACAGTCAAAAATGTTTTAAGCGCAATTTAAATTTTTCATCTAGGCGCAATTGTAAAATTAAACCTTTCATTACCAAACGGGCTAAACCTAAATCTACTTTTCGACATCTATAGAGAGGTATCCAAGAATTGCATAGAAAGTATGTTTTGGTTCTAGCAGACAAGACCGCAAACAACGTTGCTGTTTGACGACTATATTACATTAACACTTTAAACCAGGAGCTTGGCGGTACAAGGGCCTACAAAGAGACACCTACAGAAGAGAGTTTTGTAGTTAAGCAATATTTCAGCCATTTACCCCTTAAAGTTTTCTGTTAAGGTAAAGGAACGCCAAGACAAACTTCCTACGATGGTTACCTAAGCTTAATAAAAAACGTATAAAGCACGATTTATTTAAGGAATGAATTTTATTTTTCTGATGTTTATCGAAGTATAATTGGGTCGCGTGCAAATTAAATGAACCCCGAAGGGTTTCATGTAAACTTTGCTACCAACCCAATGTAGTTTATTAATTTTTCTGGTGTTAATCGAAGTATAAACTACATTGGGTCGCGTGCAAATCAAATGAACCCCTTTCATAAACTACATTGGGTCGCGTGCAAATCAAATGAACCCCTTTCGGGTTCATAAACTACTTTGGGTCGCGTGCAAATCAAATGAACCCCTTTCGGGGTTCATTTGATTTGCACGCGACCCAATGTAGTTTATACTTCGATTAACACCAGAAACTACGTTGCGTCCTTATGGTTTACCATAGGGCTTTTCAATAAATGCACGGATAATGTAAATATTGCCAATTCTAGTTCCTGTACTACTACTGAACTATCTAAATTATTAACTTCTTGCTGTCAAAAATCATGTAATAAGGTACTGTGAAAAAGTTAATGAAAGGTCTGGTAGAAATTTCTTTTGGTCCATTAAAAATTCTGGTGAGATAATTGATAAATTGAAGATGAGAGGGTTCCGTGCGACCGGTTTGTCAACTTATGATTTCTCTACACTCTGTACTTCTTTGCCACATAATTTGATCAAGGAAAAACTTATAGACTTAATTGAGTGGACGTTCAAAAGGGAAGGTTCGCCTTTCCTTGCCTGAAACGAAAGAAACGCTTTCTTTACTTCTTGAACACCAAAACCGATATGAACTTTGGTAATGTCAAAATATGTGTGAAGCCTTAACATATTTTAGATAATATTTACATTAGATTTGGTATTAAGAAATGCAGACAAATTGTTGGTATTTCGATGGGTATTAATTATGCTTCTCTTGTAGGGATTTGTTTTTATTTTGCTATGAAAGAGATTTCATGGCTTCTCTTTCTAATGATGAACAATCTGAAATTATTGAGGCTTTGAATTCTACATCTAGATGATCTTTTAAATACTGACAATCCTTATTTTGAAGGCATGGTGAATAGAAGGACCTCTGACAGTATCAATGCATATTTGCCCATTTTTCGACAAATTACTGCACCTTCCTCGGGCAGCAAAAGTTGAAATATTTGGCATTAATATGTAGCCTTGTGTACTATTAAGACATTTTAACAGTGATTTTGAAAAATTATCATGCCTCTAGACTAACATAGACCAATTTTATCAAGAGGGGTATGTGAATTTTTCAGTCTCTGAAAATAAGTCCATTTATTTGGTTTTCTAAGATATCAAAATCTTAATTGATAACTATGCTAAAACTGACGTACACACTACTGTTACTGATATTATGCAATATTTTTTCAGTACTAAGGACTTTAGCCTATTTTTAGATATAAAGGGTGTAAGTACCCCACCCACTTTTTCAGCTGTAGACTATCTTTTCCCCTCGTGCCTCAGCAAGCCACTCACACATAATGTGTATTATGATAGTACACACATACATGCAAAGTGGCTAGCTGAGGCACGGGGGGAAAAGTATCTTTAAAAAACTTTTCCTGTTTCCATTACGTTTAATTACAAAATTTGGCTTTTTCCACCAAAAATTGAAGTCTATGTGCAAAGTAATCAGAAATTAAATTCATGGCCAGTTAGGGGAAGTTGAGAGCAACAAATTTCAAGAGAAATTCTTTGGCATATCAAAAATTTAATTTTGACTATTTTTATAGGCAAATTAACATTACAACCGTCAGAGGTCCTTTATCCACCAGAGCTGCAGTTAAACAAAGCCAATGCAGCCGATACGGAAGCCCCATTTTTGGATTTACATTTATCTATTTCAAAAGGATTTGTTTCAACCAAAATTTATGATAAACGCGATGACTTTGATTTTGCCATAGTGAATTTTCCATTTTTTGGATGGTGATGTTCCCCGTTCTACCTCTTATGGGGTATCCATTTCTCAACTTGTACGGTTTGCTAGAGTGTCTAGGTATCATAAACTTCGAAAAGCTTTTTTTCAAAATTCTATCGCCGACACTACGAATTGATTTCTAAATTCAAGGTCGGATTAAAAAGTCTTTTGCAACAGGGCTATCGGAACAATAATTTTATGGTGACTTAGCTTATAAATTCAAAACAATTGTAGGTATCTCTGATTTTTCTGATCAGTTGAGAAAAATTGTCGTTCTTTACAAACGTACTGGATATAACATAAATGTAATGCTACAGTCTGCATGTTTAGTAGTTAAACCCTATCATGGTTAATAACTTAGCTTCCCTCTTTAATTGCGCACCGGTTGGTCAGGCATCAGACTCAATGATAGGCCCCACATAAAGCTACTTAGTTTAGTTGTTTGGGGCCGGAGTTTGTCTGTTGCTTGGTTATTCGGGGTCTAACTGATGTTTTTTTTTGCTCCGGTTTTTCAGTGTTATTGTTTGACTGCCCATGGGGTCTCCAGGTATTGCAATACATTATTTCTGTCAAGTCCTCATCTCTGATTCATCATAGGTCTTAAACGTGATTTTTTTGTTTCTGATGATGTTTCATTTAGGTTAGGAAAGCTTCATGCGGACCAAGCAGCTAACTAAATGTTTCGAACCACTGCAGAAGCAGAGGGCGAGGTTTGGTACCAGTAAAGCATGTTTAAGCCCCCCCCCCCCCCCCGCCCTAAGTAATACGTTGCTGACCGTTCCAGGGCGGAGCTTCTCTTGTGGTTCCTTGATATTATATTGTGCTGTGTCCGCGTATCTGTGTTCTCTGGCGGTTTGGTCACCTGTTTTGCTACCCAATCTGCCTTCAGTTTTGTTTTGTTTTGTAAGTTAAAAATAAAATAGAGAAAAATAGATGTTGATGCTGTTTTTGATTAGGGTAGCTGAATGACCACCTGTTTGGGAAAGAGCTGGTCGTTCGGTTTACCGCGCGTGTCTTTCGTGAGCTTGTGTCAATTTTTTTCGTGTGTGTGCTTCTTTCCCTATTGGTTTTGAGAGTGGGGTGCGGGATTCCTGATCATTGTCTATCTTTTTACTTTAGTTTTACAATATTAACTTTACCAAATTTTAGGTGTTTCTTTCCAGTAGCTGGCAACGTGTGCAAAACATTAATAGGAGTGCACATTTTCGCGACCTTTACTAGAGAAACGATAGGGCAGTACCTTGACCTGTAATGAAATTACTGGGGCCGTATTTATAAAACGACTTAGGTGGTTGCTATGCTGTTGCAAAGGCTAAATTTCTATGAAGTAGATTTCCTACGACTATGAAATTTGCTCTGGCGGATTCCCCCAGAGCAAATTTCATAGTTGTAGGGAACCTTCTTCATAGAAGTTAAGCCTTAGCAATAGCAGAGCAACGTCTTAAGTGGTTTTATAAATACGACCTCTAGATCTCAACAAAATGAATCTAATAATGTGGAACAAAACAAGAAAAGAATAAAATAGAAACAAGTAAGTGACAATCAAAATGGATGGGCTTGCAGAGTTCCCTGAAAAAAATGACCAGCCTTAATGAGTGCTGCTACAACAAGACCTGTCTGAGGGGCTTTCAGTCACTGCCTACTGTTATTTCTGATTTTACAGTCACATTCCCAACACCACTCTTATCATCTAAGGAAAAATTTTGTTCTGTTTGTGGCTTGTGCTGCTACAACAAGACCTGTCTGAGGGGCTTCAGTCACTGCCTACTGTTATTTCTGATTTTACAGTCACATTCCCAACACCACTCTTATCATCTAAGGAAATTTTTTGTTCTGTTTGTGGCTTGCCCCCCCCCCCCCCCCCCCCCCCCCAGACAGGCATTCACCAATGAAGACCTAGAAGACACCCAAAAGGAACATGCAAATCTGGCTATGAATAATGGATTTAAGACTTTTTATCCTTACCATACACCAAGATGTACAATATTTTATGAAATTAGTAACCGGATGTTCCAGAGGATCAATCGTTATTCTGCATGCCGGCGCAATGTCATAAATATTCTGATATACCTTCCATATATAAACAGCTTAGTTAGCTATCATATGACATGTAGGTATGCCCCACAGATCATAGACGTGGAACCTCTACTCAAGCGTGTATTAAGAGAGGCCGTAGGACTGTTTGAGGAGCAGATGTCGGATGGCTACTATCCTGAATACTTTTGTATCTGTTAAGGTATTCACTTTTATACTAAATGTCTTTAAATCTTCTACACTTCTTCATCTCTGATCCTTGGAAACATCCGGCGAAGTACTAATTTCATAATAAGCAACATTTTACAGGATCTTTGTTCAATTTACCTGACTCCCCTTACTGGTCAGTACCTATTACTCTGAGACTGAAACAGGGGTCTGTTGTTTCTTACTACATGTGAATGCCTGAGGCATTCCCAATATCACAAGTATATTTCACTTGATCTTACAAACACACAAAATACCAATACCCAAACATTTTATTGCTTTTTCTGTTTTCATGTTTTGTTCATCAAATATGTCCCCTAAAAGCAATCCTACTTTTCAAAACAGTTTTAATTTATTCTGACATTATAAAACTGTAAGTATGAGAGTTTAAACTAAAAAAAAAACAGGAAATGACTTTATAAATAAGCATCTTGCTTACTGTCAAATCCTGATACTTTTGAATTGTATTGTAGTATATGTATGTAATTTATAGTTAATAAAATATCGTTTAAACTAAGTAAGAGAGTTAACTCTTACTTTAGCCTTCCTGTTAACTAAAAAACAATATGTAATGTTGGGTATTACCGTTTTAGCTCATGTAACCTGTAGATTTCATATACTGAATGCAAGAGATATTTTGCAGAATGAAATTAAACCGTAAACACTTAAAGAATAAATCACATTGGAAATTTTTCAAGGGAAGTGACTGCCTCATTGTCACCCGACGTAGGCGGAGGGGGACTATAGAAATGACCCTCGTCCGTCCGTGTGTGCGTCCGTCCGTCCGTCCGTTCTTCCGTCCGTCCGTCCGTCCGTCCGAAATCTTGTCCCCGCAACTCCTCCTACGTCTTTCATCGGATTGATTTGAAATTTTACAGAATGTATTCTTATGATATGGAGATGTGCATGTGGTTTTCGATTTTTGGTTCGGCCATTTTTGATGGAGTTACAGCCCTTGCTGACTCAGACCTTCCGAAATCTTGTCCCCGCAACTCCTCCTACATCTTTCATCGAATTGATTTGAAATTTTACAGATTGTATTCTTACGATATGAAGATGTGCATGTGGTTTTTTATTTTTGTTTCGGCCATTTTTAATGGAGTTACGGCCCTTGCTGACTTAGACCTTGTCCCCGCAACTCCTGCAACATCTTGTATCAGATTGACTTCATCGGACTGATTTGAAATTTTACAGAATATATTCTTATGATATGAAGATGTGCATGTGGTTTTCGATTTTTGGTTCGGCCATTTTTGATGGAGTTACAGCCCTTGCTTACTCAGACCTTCCGAAATCTTGTCCCCGCAACTCCTCCTACATCTTTCATCAGATTGATTTGAAATTTTACAGATTGTATTCTTACGATATGAAGATGTGCATGTGGTTTTTTATTTTTGTTTCGGCCATTTTTAATGGAGTTACGGCCCTTGCTGACTTAGACCTTGTCCCCGCAACTCCTGCAACATCTTGTATCAGATTGACTTGAAATTGTGCAGAATGTTTCATCATGATCTGAAGATGTGCATGTAATTTTGGAATTTCAATTGTCCCATTTTTTACAAAGTTTTGGCCCTTTGTCATTTTTTGGCATTTTTCCAACTTTTGAACCGTTTGACCGAGAGCGCTGAAATTTGGTATGCTATTAGCATTTGGTTAATTGATTATTCTGATTATTGTTAGGATGTGCTAAATTATAAGTGACAGAGTTATTCCCCTTTCATAGATAATAGACATTCACTTAAAGGTAAAGGGATAACTCCATAACTATTCATATTCATGGGCTGAATTTTCATAAATGCATTGTTCATTTTTCATCAGATTCATATAAGCAGGATTATGGCTCTTGTTATTTTGTTACTGGGTATACAGTCTTGATGTTTTGGTCATTTTGTAAGGGCCTATAGTTTCAGTAACCTGATTTTACACATATATGCCCCGTTCTGAGCTAAAGTATTTTATAAAGAGGCCCAGTAATTGGGTATATGTCTTTGCTTATGTTCAGTTATTATTTGCTTACCAGGTTCTGTAATATATATTTTCTGCTTTTGGCCATACATTTACTCTGAAACAGAATAAAGGGCTGAAGATTGTGACACATTTCAAACGTCGGGTGACACTTGGCCGATGGCCTTTTATATAAATGTGAATTATTCCGTAATTAATATAAATCATCCATATCAATTTCTATAATGAAAAAATAATACCAAACAGGTTTTTGGTAATGGAGGTTGTGTCGTGGAAAAATACCAATAGGCTTCCAGATAAAATATTTGTGTAACAGCCATCTTCATACTAATAATGAATAAAGTGATTTAACAGTGCTGCAGGTAAGAAGGAGTAACAAGGATATTTCACTGATAATGCTCCATATTTATCCATATAAACATATGGTGTGACCCCTCATTAAAACCCTCTCACCACGACAGTTTTAATGAGGGGTCACAACATGTTTTCTTTGGGACATAAGAAAAAATTTCTCTGAATTGTCACTGTTATCCCTTCTTATCTGCAGCTCTGAAGTTTTATATCTTCTTTTCAGTGAATAACAATTACTTACAACAACTAATGACTATAAACCGATGATCAGATGCCATACGAACATGTCTAAAAGAACATAAGTCTTACAGAAGTATTCCAGCTAATAATTTGCTACTATTACTAGCCACTCAAGAGCTGACAGCTAGTTTATTTCTACTAGCCATTGCCAAGGTAGTTACAGCTTCCAGATTTAATTTACTAACATTTAAATTACTAACATTAATAGCATTGAATAAACCCAACCTTTCACAGTCTGTGTCCAAATATATTGGACTTCTATCTGTTACATGTCTAAAGCTAATCTGATGTAGACAATTATCTAACACTTAGTTCGACAGACCTTTGAAGAATATTTCACTGTCTTATAGTTCCACAGGCTTGTCCATACTATTTCTCTTTCACATTTTGTGGTATATCTCCAGCATAGTTTTTAGTAGTATATCAATCATGGCCAATATTTCAATGCCAGAGTTGGGAGTTGTCACCAGTTCTATAGACAGCACTCTTCACTTCTTTCGCCAGAATAATCTGTTAAGAAATGGGAAGTTCTGCGAAAGATGTGAAGTGTGGATGTCTCATATCACAGATTCATCTGTATGTGACACTTATTTATGGCGTTGTGCGTCATGCAAAAGCAAAGTTATGATTAGAGAAGGCAGTTTCTGGGAGGGCAAAAAATTATCTTTATCTGCATACCTGCACATTCTGTTCCTGTTTGCCCATAATCACCGGGTATAGCCACACAATGGTGGAGTGATGATGTGTTGCATCGGGAGTGTGTGTTTCTTAGGATATTGCGAAGGTTTGGTCATTAATTGATGTTTTCTGTCCCTTTTAACCTACATATTTGCTTTTCTTGAAAAATGCACGGAACACATCAGTTTCTTAGCGAGTGAAACGCCGTTTCGGAAGCAAAATCACTGCCGTAATAAAAATACTGACGCGTGCACCATTCACTAGGTCGATGTAAATGTAATGTAAATCAGGAAAAATCGTGTTTGTTTGTCAGTGTTTGTTCTTGTTTTACGTTATTTTATTTGACCAAGTTATCCGTTGCCACCTATTAGCTATTAAGCATAACCTAATATTCAATAAAATACACAATGCCTCTGCTTTTTGCTAAAAATTAAACTTTTTGCTAAGTGCAGTATGTGGAAATCGTATTTGTACCGTATGTGGAAGATGTATGTTTTGAAAATGACAGATAACATACGATATTAGCAGACCCACGTGTGATCTGAAGTTTGTTTTGGTATTGTATATGATCTCTTGAGCTAGTTAAAATATCTTCTGGCAGTGTCGCACAAAAAGTCGGTTTAATACATCTGCGAAATGTTAAAGCAGACTGTGAATCCATGCAGTCTATCAACGGCCTTTGTGTTGTGCATGTATATTTCTCTAGGTCAATTATATTTTTGGCTAATATCAATGGCTGGGGCGGACTGCGCTTATTTGTAAACTGGTCTGAGCAGCTGCTGTTCGCATTAGTCATAAAGATCCTTCTGGATATTGTGCCTATTTTATTCTCGTTCATTTCACTGTTCCGCATTTTATACCCATATCAATTAAAACTGAGGGCATACAACCCTTAGATTTGCTCATACGTGTGTCTGTCCGTACATCCATAACGGCTTCTGTCTGCGATAAGGATTTCAGAATAAGTTTCTCTGTCCTGTTGTCGACCATACGCATTTATTCAGTAGATATGTTTCACAAAGTGTTACAATAATAAAAGGACCTGGTATGATAAGGGCCGTTTTTGGCCCCCATTCAAATTCTCTTGAAATTGCCTGGTTTCTATTGCTTATCATTCGTGTGTATGAGAACAAACAGAAAAAAGTATGATATGCCTATATTGTTTAAATAATATGAAGGAAAACGGCAAGAAAATTTGAGTTTAATACACTTTCCTTTAAAGAAATAAGTCATTTACAATAGCTTTTGAAAGCTCTAGATAATAGGCTTTTGATGAAATGCTTAAACGTAGCTAACACTGCTAATTACCTGTGCACTGCACAAGGCCTCTTCAGGTACCTTACACACTCAAGTTTGCAAGTCCAGAGACGCTTACCAAAAAATTCCAACAGATCCAAATGAAATGTGTACCAAATTATTCCTTGCATTCTAAGAAAATGAATACCCACAACATATGTTTATTTTGTCTATGAGCGGAGATATGGACGTTTTTATGTTGAGAAAATAGGGAAAATGTTCTAAACGCTGCAAGTTGTGTAATAAAAAGTTAGAAATAAACATTGATCCCGGTCTCCAGCACATTTAATATTTTCATGGCATGTGAATATATAAAAAATTTGCCTGTATACAAAATATAAAATGTCCTGGAGCTGGGCTCACACATTTTGAAAGCTGCAAAGGCTACCAAATTCGTCATTTTTGTCAGAATCCGCTAGGGTATGAGAATGTTCAAGATAAAAAACACACAATTATTTCATGCAACAACTGGTCAATTTCGTGTTTGCTGATACATTCAAGGTCAGAACTTTCCCATGAATACATTTTTATTATCTAAATAGGCCTTTTGAAAACTGAGTTTTCTGGGGGCCAAATATGGGCCTTATCATACCAGGTCCTTTATGTAAGATTGTTTGAGTGTTGGTTAGTCGTCAGGATGTGGATAAGAAAATGAGCTGCACATGAAGCCCTAAGCGGTGCTATTTAGCCACTAGTAAAAAAAGAATTTGCTTTCTTGTTCGTTTCATTTGTCTTCTTTATTTTCATTTTTTGTATAAACCATTTTTACAAATGGTGGAAGTTCCTTATTTTATCCCAAGACATATTACTTCCGCTCTACAAACTAGGTCACAGTACCAATGCTCATGTTTGGAACTACCTCATAAGAACAGGAGGTTAGAAATTCTGTGTATGCATGTCAAATAACCGCAAGTTTATATAAGAATTTCACATGCCCATAGACTGCGAATTCTATTCCGCACTCAAATATTTATGATTATTTTATGAACACGTTGCCTGTGAACGTGTGTAACCTAATGCTAATTTTGACCATGTTATCGAAAGCCAAGTTTGAACATTGCTGCTGCTACGCTATGCAGGGAGTATTCCTGCAAGGTATAAAAATGAAATTCATTCGCTGAAATTTTAAATTTTCCCCGAGAAGAAATGTTTTGATCCAGAACAAAATATGATGTAATCACTCTGCGCTTAACGGAATATACATTACCATTTACATCATTTATTTACTTAATAAGCAGGCACATCGTTGATTTAACGTCAGAAACCCAAGTTCTTTGACGTCATAGTGACTTATTTCGTTACTGTAAGATTTTTGCAAGACGTCATAACGAACGCAACCAGCAACGTTTGAGATTGGTAGTATAAAAATGCCATATACATTTCTTACAGATAATTAAAATCGCACTTTCGAATGGATTTGGAGAAAAGAGAGAACATTAAATAATAAGTGCTTTAAAAACCTACATGTTCCTCAAGTTAGCCTAACGTAAAATAAATATTTTAGTATCGAGAAGAAATTTTAGCGAGAGTCTCTTGTTAATCAATTGTTTATCCCCAAGGTAATAATCCCCTTTATACACACTCAACTTAGTATTGTCAGTTTTGACAAATTAATATAGTCAGTATATTTAAGGTAATTAGGTAAACTTCAAGAGGGAGAGGAGGAGGGGGTCGTATCTCTGTCAGTTTTACCTATACCCCCCATGGGAGTTAATTCCGAAAGGAAAGAATCCCAACCTGGGGGTTCGTCGTCACGGAAGGCAAAGAGGAAGTCAGAAAAGTTGCTCCCCTTCGCCATAAAAAACGGAGAAAAAAAAAACGAAAACACTTGACGGTACACATACCGGGGCTCCCATTAAGTACATGTTTGAGCTTTAATCTTTGTTCTGAAACTAGAAAACATTAACTCGAAACTCGAAATTTGAAAAAAAGTTAATTCGAACTCAGCAACACCTTGCTCAGAACTAAAAAAATTTAATTCGAGAAGAATCCTTACTCGAAACTCGAAAACTGTTATTTAAAGCTCGAAATTTTGAAATTCAGTTTTTTCAGTTTTTGCAGTTAAACAGGCTGATTTATAGCATGCCTTCCCAGGCATGAGTCCTTATAAATTTCACGCAAATTGACCGGAAAGCTTGTCATATGACCACTTAGAAACAGAGCAGCACGCCACATTCTGCACAGGGACATCATTCCACAGACTGCACATCGGAATTTTACATTCTCTGGCTTTTATGGCGTCTATGAAGTATCAGATCATATATTTGTATCCCTATCTTACTTATTACTAGGTAAATATTCGACAGCTTAGGAAAATAAGCGGCTGAAAACACATATTTGCTGACATTTTAAAGCAACTTCCTGGTGTTTTCAGTACATTTACACCGACCAAGCAAATGCTGCACGCGTCAGTTTTGTTATAACACCAGTAGACTTGTATCCAACAAGTCAATTTAGACGTTGAGAAACTAATGTGTTCCGTGCATTTTTCTTGTCGAGCCAATATGCACGTTTAAAGGTAGAAAAAACCTATGTTACTCACCAAACCTTCGCTATATCCTGAAAAGCACACACTCCTGATACGACACAACCACCCCTCCACAATTGTGCGGCTACACTCGGTGATAATGTTACATCTGGCCAAGCCATTAATATGCTGGCTGGTCAAGCTGGTGCAAACAGTATATACACATGGTACAATTTTTACCGAGATATCATATCAAGGACTCTCCTGGAAGCACCAATACAGTTAGGGGGTCCAAATACTATTGTCGAGATTGACGAAAGTAAATGGGACAATAAGCGCAAATACAATCGTGGAAGAGTGAATATAGATAATGACTGGATTTTTGGCCTAATTCAACGAGATACCGGAAAAGTCTGTCTGTTTATTGTCCGCAACAGAAGTGCTGCTGGACTAATCCCGCATATACAGAATATTGTCCTGTCAGGCACAACAATAATTTCTGACCAGTGGGCTGCATATAATTCTCTAAATACATTGGGTTATGTGCATCTCACTGTCAATCACAGTCAGAATTTTGTTGATCCTGTGACAGGAGCCCACACTTAAACTTTTTAGTCCTTCTGGTCCCACTCCAAGGCCATCTTCAAAGGTATGCGAGGGTCAAAACGTGATTAGCTGCCTGCTCATCTGGATGAAGTTATGTTTTCTTGGAACAACAAGGGCACGCCTCTCTTTCCTCTGTTGATGAGTAAAATAGCCCATTTCTACCCATGTCATGAGAATGTTCCTGCACAATATCAGTATGGCAGACCTCCTGTTGTTTACAGAAATCAAAGGCCATGAACAGCCGTCCATCTGAAAAGAAAAATGTTTTAGTAACATGGAATCAACATCACTCGTGCCAAATCATGTTTTAGTTTGTATCTCTCACTTAGTAGGGTTGTTCATTAGTAAAGCACCTTCAGCAGAGGAAACGAAAGGAATGTTACCATATTTCATTGGTTATAAGTTAGGGCTTTTCTCTTCCAAAACAATCTCAAAGACCTTGATCCGTCGAGTAAGATGGATCTAGGTCTTTTGGATTGAGTTGGAAAAGAGAAAACCTATTTTATACCTGGATTTCATGTCTTTTAACAGATAAAATATGCTTTTAAGGTCTTTTAAAAAGAAAAAAATATAGACACATTATTCTATTTATTCAGTAATAGCAAGAACATAGGAATTAAGGAAATGTTTATTATTTTCAGCAGTTGTATATAAACAGACCGCATTTCAGCAGTTGTATATAAGAAGACAAACAAGCCAACATAACCTCATCAAGATGAGCAATTAATAGACCTGCATAAGGGCTTAGGAATTAAGGAAATGTTAATTATTTCAGCAGTTGGATGTTATATCTCTAACAGCTCTTTGAGAAAGTATTTCAGTCTATATTTAGCCGTCTCCCAGAGACAGTGAGGTAGGGCATACG
This sequence comes from Ctena decussata, assembly GCA_963989385.1. Lineage (NCBI taxonomy): Eukaryota > Metazoa > Mollusca > Bivalvia > Lucinida > Lucinidae > Ctena > Ctena decussata. The sequence continues at coordinate 270,637 of CAXDIV010000066.1, forward strand.
GGATAGACCCATTATGCACCGGCTGTGAGCACAGATGACCCCTGCTCTATTATTATCTGAAATGTTTGAAAAAAAATTACAGTATCAGATGAAAACTGGGATAGTTTTTCTTATTTCTTCTCAGAACATGCTGTAACTCCTCATTAGAACTGTCTGAACCAGACTGTCTTAATGAGCACTTTCAATGTATGTGTTCAGAGATTTAACAAAAATTGTCACCAAAATTGTTCTTTCTCTTATCTACATCTCTGCATCCCCTCTAAATTATTATTATTTGTTAACTTCTCATCTCAATTGTTGACTTTTAAAAAAATTATTTGGCAGCTGGTGACTGGTGCAGCATATTTACACTTGTTATTGTTATATATTTTAGTTAATATTGTTATTGTTTATGAGGGATAACCCATGTGGATACATACTTTTTAGCCAAGGCATTTCATTGTTTTCCTACAGAATGCGGATACATCTCCATAAAAGAATGTTTTATTTTCAAGAAACACAGTGAAATGCAATGGTAAAAAAAATCATACGTTATGTTTTTTGTTCAAGGCATATAATTGGTTTTATCCGGAATGTATCCACATATTCACTTCTGTATAGCGATGAATCCACATTTCAATGATTAACATTGAAATGGAATGGCCAGAAACTGTGAATACACTTCCCGACAAAGTGATAAAATGGTTTGCCAAAAAATAATATATCCATATTTTTTGGACCAAGGTATTATAATGTATTCCTTAGAAATGTGGATACACCTCTTTATAGAGATGAATCCACATTTTGAAGAAAAACATTAAAATGCCTTGGCCTGAAGAAAGTGGATACATTTTTGCCAACCCGCCATTAAATTGTTTTTCTTCAGAATGTGCATTAATCTCTATAAAGAGATGTATCCGCATTTCAAAGGAATACATTATAATGCCTTGGCTCAGAAGAATGTGGATACATTATTTTTTGCAATCAGAAAGTGGATTCACCTCTGTAAAAGAATATTTACACATTTTGCCATAAACAAGGAAGAAATTCTTTCCTTTCAGGAAGGACCTTTGCTTCATAGGGAAGGAAACAGGAAGACACATTTACTATCTAGCCTACTTTCAAAAAGAATGATGGTTAACTGTCGTGAATTTAGACGGAATAAATCGCATTTATGAACACATGTTGTCAAGTGAATAAATTAAAAGTCCACTGATGAAATATTAATAGTATTTCACGTTCTGCGATGCATAGATAGCTCGACTTTTTTTGTTTTTAATTTTACGGAATGAACTGACTCTGTCTCAGCTGTCTGTCAGCTGATTGGTGAAAACTGATTCCCACGTAATTACTGAATTGAAACTAACAAGTCGGCAACATATTACCTATTGCAAATATGTATTTAAATGCTTACCTTCCGAAACGGAATGAACCTAACTTCAAAAAGCAACCGTTTTCCCAGCATTTTGTCTTCCCGACGAATTAATTCCCACGAGGATTGCATGGCTTCTCCGTGTCTGCTATGTTACCGCGTGACACCTTTCGACAAGAGTGCGCAAGCTCCGAAACTACTCATCGAATCTGATTGGTTGTGGTTCTAACTTTAGAATGTTTACAGCGCACTTTTGAAATTATGAATGAAATCAGTCTGGTTTCGAATACTATCATGATCTTAGTTAATGGACGCTTACAACTTTTCTTGCAACCACTGCCCGACTTCTGCATTTATTGCTGATGATTCCACATTTTAAAGGATTGCATATGAAAACCAGTTGCTTTGCAATTTCTGGTAAGGGTTTAGTGTTAGATCCAGAGCATTGCACAAAGAAATTTACCCGTAATGGCTTACAAATTACGGAAAATCAAACGCACCTCGCAATTTGGAAAATTAAAAATGGAGGACTTTCACCGGAAAATATCAGACCCTGTAGTGTTTAAATAAGCCCTGACAAATTATACATTAGCCAGGGCATTATTTCTTATGTATTGAAATGGAGATGGGATACTAAGGTTTGTTCTGATACCATATTTACTATGATTCTCCCTCTTATAAGGCACGAATCCACACCAGTCCACTATATTAAAGTTTTACCAAAATTATTTGCTTCATTTATGAGAAAAATGGGTGATAACTTATGAGTGGTCCGATACTGTCGATGATCCGATACTGTCGAATCCACTGTAGGACTATGGAGTCTTTAAACAGTGGGTCCAGCCCAAGACGTCCCAGAACGGGTTTTCAGGCGCCAACCGTTTGTTTTACTATTATGTTATGTTCAGGTTGGGGCCTTCATGAAGTCTGAGGCCCAACCCACCGTCGTGCAATCGAAGGGGCTAGCAAAGCCAGAGTTGTCATTCTTATACGTGACATAGTGCCATGACCTGCTCTACAGATCTATGAAGAATCACGAAAATATACTATGCACAATAAATATAGCATTTTTTTTGTATGTGTAAGATCCACCATATTAGGATTTTATTGTCACTTTACTGCATAAAGATATAAAGGCCGATCATTCGAGATGGACTGGCAGGTAAAAGAATCAAGATTGCTCAATTGTAACGTTTGAACTATCGTGACGTCAGTTTTTATGATCATTGTATCTGAACGACATTTATGATCATGTACAAAAGCCACAACCATAAAGCCACAACCATAATGAGGCGGCTGGTTTGCTGTTAAAATGAAGGAAAATGCTCTGAAACATTTGAATATGCTACGAGTATAGGGTTTACAAAGTTCGAAAATTTGACGTTTTCCCTTGTTTTTACGTTATCGTCTTAAAAACTTGTTTCTTATCGGTACTTCTTGAATCCCTTTTGAGTGTATGATTGTTTGGTAGCTACCAATATGATAATGTAAACAATTCAGAAAGAAAATTATTCCCGGTTACTGAGCACAAGTCAAAAGTCTCAGACTAACGTGATCATTTTCTGACAGTTACGCTATACTTCAATGAAGAAATTTCACAGTAGAATTAATCATGGTGTACCCTTTAATTTTAGCCTATTGTTTTTCTCGGGTTTTGTTTCTGCAATGAACTGAAGCACCCGTTGGACCGAATTTACACGTTTTAACGTCAATGGCGCATGCTAAGATTCGTCGGTTGTTAAGCTTAACCATATCTTTTACACAATCAATAGCTTTGACAAGAAAACTGAGCATGAAAATGTTGAGAAATACCGTACAAAAAATCACATGCTTATCATTTTTATGTTGCTTTTCAATGGATGCGAATTTCGGCTAATGACCTCTTCCGCGCTTATCGCTTTTCCCCAATATCGTTTTTAAAGATGGCTTCTGTAATCCCATGGTATCTTAAGCCCCAAATACGGTTCCTTTCAATTCAATTTAATTTCGCTCAATGTTGCACTTCAGTAATGAGAAAAATAGCAAAATATAAAATTTGCTAAATATATTTTGCATAGTATATTTCAAAGAGTTCTCAAGTGATAGAGCAGACACGAATCTAATAAAATAACATAAAAGAGGATCTTCTCAAAATGTATGGAAGCAAGAGTTACCAATCGCTTAAGAAACATCTTCATGACTATGCAATTCTAAATAATTGAAATTTTACCAAGGGAATTATAGAGCGGACAAGAAAATGTTTACGCACAGACGGTCGCCAATCTCGTCGCTATATCTTCTGAACTTTCGGTAAGGGGAAGCAAGGCGGACGCAGAGAGAGAGAGAGAGAGAGAGAGAGGAAAAAATCAAACAAGTCCACAATTTTGTCTGCTCAGATAGACCCAACCGTTTCGTAAAGTTTACACTTGACCATAATCATTTTCTGTCCCAGAGAGTTTTGCTGATTTCATACGAGGTCTGATTCAGGTTGCTTTGGAGAAGGGGCCTTCTGATTCCGCGCAACGTTCACTGAATCTTGCGTGCTTACATTAATTTAGCACAGGTATAGTTGAGTGTATATTTCTGAATACTTCTTCTCTGTGACTGACAATGGAATCGCACGCCTTAAGCACAAAAATATATTTGAACCGAGAATATGCTCGAGTTTAATCAAGGCTCCGTCAAATGTTTTCAGATAAACACTAATGGATGTTGTTTTGGTTTCCACGTCCCTTTTGAGACAACATTTCAGTCTGTATCGAGTCGGATTTTTTTTTTCAAAGAAAAGGAGAGGGGAGAGAAAAAATGTCAAAGAGTATAAATATCCAACTGCTGCAAGCATGCACTTGCCCTACTATCATCCATATCAGTAGGACACACCTTACTGAAAGCTATCCGACATCATCGCCAGACCCGACCACACCCAGCACAAATGGTATTAATACCGAACTTTATTTTCTGTAAACCAGAAGAAGTGTGCGTTTTTTCTTCGTAATATTATCAATATCATATTGGGTAGTACATGTATCATCTGGCGAATTCATCTTCTAATTAACGAAACGCGTATCAACTGGTCTTAAGCTCTACCTCAGGGCTTAAATTAGAAGATGCAGACTCGGTTATAATTAAAGGTCATTATGATCCGAGTTAAAATAACTTTTTTTGTGTCAGACAAGTTGTGGGCGACGCCTCCACAAGATCTCATATAAATTAGTCATAAAATACAACTCGTCTTCAAAGCTGAAGATGTAGAGTAATTTTATCTGAAGAGGACGCAGATGCTCTAAAAATGAATACGTGCTGCTTTGATGAAAAACGTGACTAGAGGCATAATGTAACCTGTGGCCTTTAAACACTTTAATTTAACAGTGAGCACAATGCAAGTTATCTGATACAACAAAAAATACACATTTCAAAGGACAAGTCACGACAGACATACGAAAGATCTGGTAAAAAATCAGGGGCGGTACTAAAAGACTAAAGTCGAGAGTTTTTCTTGCGACTTGTTTGTCATCGTACGATTTTTTTTCCACACTTTACACTATATTACCTCATAATTTGATAAAAGAAAAACAACAGAAAGAGCGTTTCAAAAGGATGACTTCCCTTATCTTGCTTGTAATAACAGAAATGCTATCTTCACATCTGAGCAACATAAAATTATAATGGTCATATCAAAAGGTTAATGAGGCTCCAACGCTCTTTCTGGGGACAATATTAACAATAGCATGTGAGCAGGGGCTCACGTATACCACCAGCCACCGCTACAGCCTATAAAAACACAATACAAAAGTTCATAACAGACAGACAGATGGACAACCTATGACAAAAAAGCCTATAGACACATACCAAAAGGTTCCATTGAAAATTTGCAATAAGCGTAAGAATACACTGAACGAATATTATAACCGTCCACTTTTCAAATTGCATTTTGTCTGTCTAAACGCGATAGTATCAAAATGCATAAAATCAGAAATCATGTGCATGGTTATGGACATCAGTTCAGTGACATTTGGAAATATCTGTGATGTTTTTGCACAGTTTTGGGAAGAAATATCGAAAAATGCATGTTTTTGAGAGAAAACGTTGCTTAAACGCAATTTTCATGCATGTTTTTGTGCCAATATGAACAGTGTGGTCTACCAAACCTATAAACACTAACAAGAGGGCCAAGAGGCCCTGAATCGCTCACCTGAGCAAAAAGATTAAAGGTCAAACTAGGGTCATAATTTGAACAAACCTGATAGTTTGCAACCAATCCCAAATGGTTCTGAAGAAGAAGATTTTTGAATGTTTTTCTATGTATTGCTATGGTTCACACCCTGGACCCCTGGGGCCATCATTTAAATAATCTTGGTAAAGGACCACTAGGCAATGCTAAAAGCTAAATTTCAAGGCTCTGAGCCAAGTGGTTCTGAAGAAGAAGATTTTTGAATATTTTTCTATGTATTTCTATGGTTCAAACCCAGGACCCCCTGGGGCGGGGCCATTTTTTACCCTGGCACCATCATTTGAACAAACTTGTTAAGGGACCATTAGGCAATGCATCATACAAAATTTCAAGCATCTGCACAAAGGGGTTCTGGAGAAGAAGATTTTTTCATAGTTTCCTATGTATTTCTATGGCTCAAACTCAGGACTGCCTGCCGCAGGACCATTTTGGACCCTGTGGCCATCATTTGAACAAACTTGATAAAGGACAACAAGGCAATGCATCGTACCGATTTTCAAGCATCTAAGCCAAGTGGTTCTGAAGATGAAGATTTTTGTATTTTTCTATGTAGTTCTATGGTACAAACCCAGGACCCCTTGGAGCGGGGCCATTTTAGACCCCGGGGTCATCATTTGAACAAACTTGGTAAAAGACTGCTAGGCAAAGCTACATACCGAATTTCATGCATCTGAGCCAAGTGGTTCTGAAGAAGAAGATTTTTGAATATTTTTTATGTATTTCTATGGTTCAAACCTAAAATTACCTGTTGCGGGGCAATTTTGGAGCCTGGGGCCACCATTGAACAAACTTGGTAAAAGACTACTAGGCAATGCTACATACCAAATTTCAAGTATCTGAGCCTTGCGGTTTTGAAGTAGAAGATTTTTGTAATATTTTTCTATGTATTTCCATGGTTCAAAGCTGGGCTTCCCTGCCCCGGGGCCATTTTGGACCCTGGGGCCACCATTTGAACAAACTCGGTAGAGGACCACTAGGCAATGTTACATACTAAATTTCAAGCATCTGAGGCAAGCAGTGCTGGTGAAGAAGATTTTTAAGTATTTGTTGGGTTCCGAACTCAAGACCCCTGCCCCAGGGCCATTTTGGACCCTAAGGCCACCATTAGAACAAACTTGGTAGAGGACCAAATGCTACAAACCAAATTTCAAGCATCTGAGCCAAGAAGTTCTGGAGAAGAAGATTTTTAAGAACACAAAACCCCTGCCCCAGGGACATTTTGATCCCTGGGGCCACCAGTTGAAAAACTTGTTAGAGGACTACTAGGCAATACTTCATACCAAATTTCAAACATCTGAGCCAAGCAGTTCTGGAGAAGATTTTGTAAGTATTTTTCAGTGTCAAACCCATGTCCCCCTACCCCAAGGCCATTTTGGACCCTGGGGTCAGCATTTGAACAAACTTGGTATGGACTACTAGGCAATGCTACACACCAAATTTCAAGCATCTGAGCCAAGCAGTTCTGGAGAAGAAGATTTTTAAGTATTTTTTAGTTTCGAACCCAAGACCCCCTCCCCCTGCCCCAGGACCATTTTGGACCCTGGGGCCACCACTTGAACAAACTTGGTAGAGGACCACTAGGCAATGCTACATACCAAATTTCAAGCATCTGAGCCGAGCAGTTCTGGAGAAGACGCTTTTTAAGTACTTTTTAGTTTCGAACCCAAAACCCCTGCCCCGGGCCATTTTGGACCCTGGGGCCACCATTTGAACAAACTTGGTAGAGGAGTACTAGACAATGCTTCATACCAAATATCAAAGCCCTAGGCCTAGCGGTTTCTGAGAAGATGTCATTTAAAGTAAATTGTTGACGACGCACGACGGACACTGGGTGCTCAGGTGAGCTAAAAAGTCGAGATTTCTTAAAGGCTCCATTGCTCTATCAGCATGAAAAATTTCATCAAGAGGTATCGCTGCAAGCGTCTCACTACAGTTTCGTAATTGTAAATGACCGTGATTAGGCAGCTTTAAAAAAATAAAATATCATTGAGTTTCACATAAAAATGGTTTGAAAACTTATTTAGGTTATTTTAAAATGACCTACTTATGATTTCATAAAATGGTCAAAATACAATGTACAGGCGTTGAGTCCCAATCACTAGCCCGCTTATGTTTATATAGAATTGCTAGACGGGAAACCAGAACAGGAAATTATATTTTGTGGAGCGATTTGTTATCTTGCAAAAACTAGTTTTTCCACTTTTTGCTAGTTATATGACTCTATGTATGCTCGTCAACGCACATTCTAACATTTTAACTCAAAACGCGAAGGTTGAACCACTTTTTACATGATTTGAGTTTAGGCGTTTTTACCGCTGATAGGACTATGGATACTTTAAGAGAGATTGTTTAACGTTTCTTTTTAAACAATGCATTTTCCGACAAATGAAAACAGATTTCGAAAATCGTCTAAAACATCAAGTTGAAATCAATGTATGTACCTTTTCAGATCTTGGCTTAAAAGAGCATATCCTAAAGAGACTGGCGAGAACATATTGCAACCGGAAATCGTCGCCATTTCGCACACTTCCGGTTTCTGGATAAAATTTAAAATTTCAATTAAACAGTACTTTCTGGGATGAATTACATTCTTTGAAATGTTACCGAAGACATCCAGTAACGATGCACCACCGCCAAAACTTTCAATGTCGCACGGCCGATAATTACGTCTGCAGAGCAGCGCGACCTTTGTATCTGGATTATGTGCCTACAGCTGAACTTCTGTGATTCAACTAGCGACAGTGCATTTCTTCGAGTTAATGCGTAGACCTAACTGCAAGTCCGACCACATCAAAACTTTCATTACTTTTGAATCATTGATGAAGGTATTTGATTACGTCTTCATGATAAAATTTGTTCTAAAAACCTAAGACATTTAAAATCGTTTATACTGTAGAACAACTTGTGACTTCTTGAAACGAGGGTACCTTTGTTCGGACTGCGCCTATGCAATAAGTTGGCGTCCTATTGAATTGAAATAACTTGAGGACTTTGCCAGGGGCTTATGTATGTAACTTACTACGTTTGACCACCCAGTTTTATTTGCAGATTCAGTCGCCATAACCTAGGGTGGAAGGTTTTAAGTTTCGTTCAGTGTATAAAAATTTAACACAAAAGGTGGGGTTCCAAATCTGCCCACACATGGATTTTCTTGTTACTTTGCATGTTTACTACCTTCAACCTTACAACTACAAATATGCTTTTATCTATCCCAGTAAAGACTTAAAGGTCTCAGGAGAGCACCCTGAAGTACTCCCGTTATTTTGTGATACCAGTCTTGTAATTTATCAATCATAAATCCTCAGCTTCATTCAATTTCATAAAATGTGAACTACAATAGTAAAAGGGATCCATATGGATATCTTTGATTCCATTTATGTTTATGCAAACAAAACTTTTTTTAAACATTAAGTCAGAAAATATGGCTAAAAGCGACACTAAAACTATTAAAAAACGAAAAGCATCCCAAAATTTATGTATGTTCCAGTCAGTGTCAACCTATGAAATTTCCTGAAAAATAGGCCATATGTTTCCTCTTTATACCAGAGGAATTTCATGAACTTTGGAAACCGGTAAAATTATCGCATAATTCATGATATAGATAAAGGTGGTTTGTTAGACAAAAATGCATGTCACATTTAAGTGTTAATATGTTCATAGAAACACCGGATTTTCTATCAATATTAATAGTACGAGGGGCATTTCAGAAATAGTGTAAATGAGTCTGCAATTTCCAGGAATGTTGACCGATTTTTTAAATTTATGTTTTAACTTTTAAGTTTTATATATCACACAAAGACATTCACTTAAAGAATTTCAGGCACTGGGGTTTTCTTAACAAGGGCTTCGCAAGCGGCGCATAATACGCCCGTTTCAGTGTCATGAAGGAGTTTCAGAATGAACAAGATTGTTTATAGAAGGATGGACAGGCAGACAAAAGAGGGGAAACAACTCTGTAATTAATGACTGCAATGCTATCAAAACAACACATCAAATACTATTAGTACACCAAAAAATCAGGTTCCAGGGTGAAGCAGCGCAAAAGTTGTGAAACGCCAAAGTTAAACAAGGGAGATAATTCATAAACTCTTAGTCGCAATACTTTCCCTTGACAATATATACATCACCATAAAGTCTTGTTAAAATATTTCCAACGGTTGAGGAGATACAGAGTAAAACGGAAATTGATGCAAGGGCAGATAATTCAGGAAGTAAGCCAGAGTTGTGGTTCATGCGCATGATACATTACCCCATTATTATACACATTCCTACAAAGTTTCATTGAAATATTTCAAAGGATTAAGGAGTTATGGGGGAATGGGTTAGCCTAAAAATCTAATCAAAGGGAGGTTACTCCAAAATTAAGTAAGGGGGAACAACCATTCTTATATGTGACACACTGTCTTGTGATCATGCACATTGCTATAAAGTTTCATCAAGATTTACAAAATGGCTACTTAGTTATTGAATGCACAAGATTAGTATACACAAAAATGCCCTAAAATCTTATCAAAGGGATGCAACTCCAAAACAAAGAAGGGGAGAGCAACCTTTATTATACGCGACACATCATCACACCCTCATACACATTGCTATGAAGTTTCATCAAGATATCCCAAACGGTTATCTAGTTATGGCGCGCACAAGACTAGTAGGGTAAAAAATAATCAAAGCAGCATAACTTTGAAACTAAGAAAGGGGGAGCAACTATTACTATACGCGACACTTTGCCCCATCCTAATATATATGCCTACAAAATTTCATGAAGATATCTCAAACGGTTTCTGAGATATGGTGCGCACAAGAATGTTGACGGACGGACAGACGGACGGACAGACAGACGGACGGACGGACGGACAGCACCGTGCCATAATACGTACGTTTTTTCAAAACGGGCGTATAAAAATATGCCTTGACAATTGTTGTTAGGGTATAGACACTGCGTAAAAATGGACTAAATATTTATGTGAAGACAAATTTAAATTTTCTTAACACTGGATATAAACCGCTCTGAATCGATACCTATAATATTCTATTATACTGAAATCTTTCCAGTATAAAAGTCATTATATCAACTTTACTGAAACATAAGATTTCCTTTGTAAGATATGCTTATCATGGAACAACGTGCTTTTCTTATGACGTCACTTCCTGTGCTAAATTGAAATGTAAAGTAAGCTTTTTAAACTTCGGTTCTGAGGTCATTTAAAGTAAAAGTGAATGTTTGATGGCAACTATGAAACAAAAAATGATTAAAGTTTAATTCGTCATGCTTGATTTCTTTAATAAATAATCTTTTACGGCATATTATGCTCTTTTGTCAGTGGCCTACCTGAATTTTTGCGATAAGTTATCCCACCCACCCACATACTTCAATGTCAGTATTTCATATCAAATAACACCTGTCAAGTCTTTATGTATACATTTTGTTTCCAATATGTCCCTCTAGCCTTTGACATTAGACAACGTTGAATATATTTAGACGGTGTCTTTTTATAAGATAAGTTCATTTTATTGCTTTGTATTTTACATGAATTGCTGCTACTTTGCAACTTCCGGCGTGGAGTTTGCACTTGTATCATCCAGTTTCATGAGTCATATCATGTCAGTCTTAACAAAACATAGTGATCTAATCATTTTAGTAATAATTTGCCTGTCGTTTGTTGAACTTTGATGAGAATAAGTCAAAAACAACAATTTATTGATATAATGCATTAATAATAACTTTGCATTTATAACCGCATAGCACAGGATAAAGCTCGTTTATTCTGTTACTTGTGTAGAATCTTGAGATGATTTCTGTATAACTTTCTTTTCTCACATTTAAAAGACGGTATTACGTGTTTCTTCATTACATTTATCATTGTCTGATTGATCAAATGGCAAAAGAACACAAGAGACTTTCAATGAAAATGTACTGTTTCCAGTATCCATACACTTGTGACGTATAACCACATGCTGTCATGTATGAGTGACTTAGAAGTTCTTTTATTACATACCATTCTAAAGCACTTGAATTTATCTTTCCAATGATATATAGAACAACTGCTAAAAATCAACCGATAGGATACCCTGAGCTCATTTACATTATTTCTGAAATGCCCCTCGTAACCTAAACTACAATCATAATAAAAAGCTCTATATGCAGATATATTGATCTACTTTGTCTGAGGAATTAATGTTAAACTAAATTAACTCCGACCACTCGACAGTGTATAAAGAGATATAAATACAGCATTGGACCTACCAGAATAAATATTTCACATGACATTTTACTGATCAAGGAGACCAATTGTGCCAAATTATTTTGAAATCCATCAGTAAATATAGAAGAAATGGTCTGGACAAACTCTATTTATGACCATTGTATCATTTGACCTTCAAAAATGACCTTGACCTTTAACCTACCTGAACAAATGTTTCGAATAGCACTTCTACTCATTAAGGTGGGGAACGACTGTGCCCAATTATTTTGAAATCCATGCATTACTATAGCAGAAATGCCCTTGACAAGCTCAATTTATGACCATTATATCCTTTGACCTCCAAGTGTGACCTTGACCTTTGACTTACCTGACTAAATATTTCAAATGGCACGTCTACGCATCAAGGAGAACAATTGTGCCAAATTATTTTGATATCCATACATAAGTGTAGAAGTTTATAATGGCCCAGACAAACTCAGTTTTTGACAGTTTTATCATTTGACCTTCAAGTGTGAACTTGACCTTGGACCTACCTGACCAATTGTTTTAAATGGCACTTTTACTCATCAAGGAAAACAAATGTGCCGAATTATTTTGAAATCCATTCATAAGTGTAGAAGTTATGGCCCGGACAAGCTCAATTTACGACAATTTTATCATTTGACCTTCAGGTGTGACCTTGACCTTGGATCTACCTGACCAAATGTTTCAAATGACACTTTTACTCATCAAAGAGAACAATTGTGCCAAATTATCTTGAAATCCACCCATGAATGTAGAAGTTATGGCCCGGACAAAGCTCAATTTATGACCATTTTATCATTTGACCTTCAAATGTGACCTTGACCTTGGACCTACCTGACCAAATGTTTCAAATGGCACTTTTACTCATCAAGAAGAACGATTGTGCCCAATTATATTTAAATCCATCAATAAATGTAAAAGTTATGGCCCGGACAAATCCGTCGGATGCACGTATGCACGCATTCACTATCGCACATTCGCACATACACCGAACTGAAGTTGTAACAACTATGTCTCGCTCACCGCAAGCGTGTTCGACAATAAAGGATTTGGTGAAGCAAATAGATGATAAAATTCAGTAAAACTAAAATTGATTAGCATAAAAATAATCACAAAACTACATGTATATGCAGCCCTAAATTTTGTGTTTTTTTTCAACTGTAAACATTCAGCATTCCAAAAAATCATGTTACCGGTATTCAATTTTCAAGAAAATTTATAATTATAATTTACACATGTATGGCCTAACTTCATATTAATTTGAAAGGTTGACAAGAACTGCAACATACTGAAATCGAAAATTTAATTTGTTCAAAAAATTTTATGGAGCTGAAATTTGGGGGCATCTGCAAACAAAAGTTAATATGGAAAGTTTTATTGTATACATTTGAATACGAACATGGTAGATACATAATCAAGAATTACTAGGAATCATTTTGAGAATAAAACGGGTCAGAAAATATGAACAAACAACGGGACTGATAAGCTGAAGAAGGCTGAATCTCTCCTACACAATACAACTAGTTATACCTATTGTGTGTAACAAATTTCAAACTGATGAACAAAAAATCTATACGCCCATTGGTATCAGAAGGAACAAC
>CAXDIV010000067.1:0-53182 GCA_963989385.1 Ctena decussata
TGGACTGATTAAATAATATTTTAGTTATTATCCGTTGGTCATCCCATATTCTACTGCACTATGGAAAATCATATCTTTCTCATCTTTGTTTTCAAACAAGAAATGATAAGCCACCATGGTGTTTCAGCTTAAGCCAATGGAGAGTTCCATAATATCACGGTATTTATAAAAGTGGCAAGTATGGAAAGCAAGTTGTATCAAAACTCTTAAAATTTAATGTAGTTATAACAAAGGTGTTCATCAATATTCTAAACCAGTTTGTACAAACTAAATCAAATGTTATTGAAATTTGAACAGAATTTTATATCAGAATGTACTTTCACGTGGGGTTTCGAAAACAAATGACAACTACTAGGTGGCATAGGGGCTGCATAAGCAGTAAATAATTTCTTGATGAATCAATAATCATACATTAAATAATTGTTTTCTAGTTCTAACAGTTTTGTTCTAATATTTCAAAAACAATTTTTGTCAGAAATGTCTATTTATTTCTCAGGCTCATCACAGAAACTTTATGTGCTTTGATTTATTTATTACAAACATTCAAGTTTTTTGTCTTAATGGCTTCCCATAATTTCCAGCAAAACTTTGCATAGATAAATATTGTAATCTTGAGATTTGTTGTTTTCAAATAAAAGACTGGGATACCAGATGTGAGAAGTCACAGACAAAAATAAAATTATGGCCCCTATTTTAGTGAGCTACGAGTTTTCTTGGGCCAGGGGATAGAACCATGTGGAAAACATGTTAATTTCATGGTTCCTATAAAAGAAAGATTGTACTCGGCAGGAATCAAGACAATTTCCCAAAAATTTTCTACAGCATAGAAGTTAAAACTTGTGGCTGATGAAGTAATTTTGTCACTACTCAATACACAGTAAGTTTATTGAGATACAAGAAGAAATGCAAATGCCGTGATATTAAGGAACCCTTGATATTATGAGAAACGACTATAACATCTCTTTTTCGCTATAAAATTGTCAGATAATGTATATTCATCTGTGTTACAATGAAAAAAAAGGATAGCAAGATCATGAACACGCAGAAAAACCAATCAACCATACAACCAGGAAGAATCTGATCTGAAGGAATGCTTCAGCATTTTAGTGTTCAGCTCTAACCTTGTTTTGTAAAAATTCTCAGTTTGTAGGTCATTTGTAAACAGAGCATGAGATGTATCATTCACTTGAGCTCCAAGCTCATGATATGTCAGCGGCCGCAGTAGCTCAATTGGTGGTGCTGGCCTGCTAATCTAGTGATCCCTGGTTCGAGCCCTGCTGTAGGCAGAAATCTTTTCTGGTACTGGTACTGGTTGTTGTAGAACTGTTTGAGTCCCGTGACTCGTCTTCTACGTCAATTTTCTTTATCAACTTTAAATAAGCTTCCGGTGTATTAATGTGAAAATAGTCTCTATATATATATATGATGGTTGACATAATGTTCACTTTAAGTAATTCTGTAGGTCATTAATCTGTAGAACTCAATATATATCCGAAACACAATATTTTAAGTAATTCAGGTGTCTATCAAGCTGTGTTTTGAATTGTAACACTGTCTTAGAATTTATAATCTCCTCTGGTAAATCATTCCATCTGTCAATTGTTCTAACACAGAAAGAATTCAATCTTACTGTCTTTAATGATCTGGGTTTTATTAACTTTCTACTATGCCCACGTGTCTGAGTGTCACAAAACTCAAATAATCCATCCATTGACGTATCATCAATATTTTCAACAATTTTAAACACTTGAATAAGATCCATACGGCGTCTTCTATAGAGAAGTGTAGTAAGTCTGAGTTCACGAAGTCTATCCTCGTATGTTAAGGAAGTCAATTCCGGTAAAATTTTGGTTACTCTCCTCTGAATGTTTTCAATGGCTCTAATATCCTTCTTTAAAGTGGGAAACCACACTGTATTCCCATAATCCAGAACTGGTCTAATGAGAGTTTTATACAATGTTAACAACGTCTCTTTATTTAGAAATGAGAAGGAACGTTTTATGAGTCCAACAAGCCTGTTAGCTCTATTAACCGTCAGGCTGATATGCCGATCGAATTTCAGATTATCTTGACAGTGAACCCCAAGGTCTTTCTCGCATTGAACTGATGTTAAAATCTTTACGTGTCCTCTATTGTCCGTCATTTCATATTCAAAGTTCGGATTATTCTTTCCAATATGCATCACCTTGCACTTCTCTATGTTAAAGAACATGAGCCATTTTATTGTCCACTGACAAAGTTTATCTAGATCATCCTGAACAGCTTCAAAGTCTTGTAGATTCTGCAGGTCTCTATACAATTTTGCATCGTCCGCAAAAAGTTTACAGAAAGACTCCACCTCGACTGGAAGATCGTTTACATACATTATGAATAATAATGGCCCAAGGACCGAGCCCTGGGGCACTCCACTTGAAACTGCGGTCCATTCAGATGAAACTCCATTGATAGTAACCCGCTGGTTTCTATCAGTCAAAAAATCTGCTATCCAATTTAAGATCTTACCAGCTATTCCAAGCTTTTCCAATTTCAACAGTAAACGTTTATGAGGCACACAGTCAAACGCTTTCCTAAAGTCAAGGAATATAGCATCAACGGGAATGTCACTATCTACAAACTTGGTCCAGTCATTGAATACTTTCAGTAATTGTAATATACACCCTCTCCTCTGTCTAAATCCATATTGTGAGTCCGAAAAGACATTATTATCGTTACAGTGATTCATGACAACAGACTTGATGATACTTTCTAGCATACGACACAAAATACTGGTTATGCTTATAGGTCTATAGTTAGAAGCTTGAGTCTTATCACCAGATTTGAAAATAGAAGTCACATTTGCTAGTTTCCACTCTTGTGGTAATCTTCCCTCATCAACAGATTTATTAAACAGTAATGTGACTGGGTATGCAATATTATCAGCTGTCTCTTTCAAAAATCTGGGGTGAAATTTTCAATTATGAATGGGTTCCATTGCACACAGCCATTCATTTTTCTCAACTCGCATGTCACCCATCCATCCATTATGATATACCTACTTTACAACTGGCTTCCAAACAGTGAATAGTTCCTCAATAATACATCTGAGCCTTCTTTAATATCCGGAGATCTGTTTGGTAAACCCGGGTCGAATTTCAACAAGTTTTGACAAGTCGCGAAATTCTATGGTTGTGTCAAAACACAGACCCAAACATCATAATTTATGTTCATTCTAGTGTTCAAAGCATGCAGATGTGACAGAAAATAACAGTAAAACATGTTCTACTTACAAAAGATGTAAGATCCTGAATACTTTTTGGATCAGCACTGTTTGAAATGTAATCTTTTCCTGTGTCAGCCATCTCGATTGTTTCGCTTTCGCTTGCCAACTGCACAAGGGCGAAATCCGAACAAATCCGATGAAGAAAGGAAACTGAACGAATCGGCTAAAAATCGACCCAACTTATTTAACGGTGATTTGGCGGACTTGCACAAATTTACGTTACTGCTGTTGGACGGCAGGGTATAAGCGCTTGGCTTGCATGGTAAGCGCTCGGATTTTTTTGCTCTCCACCTTTTTCGCCAAACTGATAGTTTTTGTGCTGGTTTCTTAAAATTTGAGTCAGTTTTGGCCAGTTTTTCGCTATGTTCAGAAGTTTCTTGAAAAAAAGCACAAAAAACACACCTTTTCTGAAAACAACCCCTCCTCTCTCTCTCTCTGTCTCTCTGTCTCTCTCTCTCTCTCTCTCTCTCTCTGTCTCTCTCTCTCTCTCTCTCTCTCTCTCTCTCTCTCAAAAGAAATCAGAAAAACGAAATAAGAATAAAATTCGATTATTCATAAATGGTGACACTATTACTATCCGCGTGAAAGATCCGCTTGAATTCTTTGCTGTTTTCTCGACAAATCGGCTAATCTATAGTGCTGGTTTAAACATATTTATTTCAATATTTTACAGTACATATAAACATTGATACAATAAAATAATAGGATTGGAACGAAAGCACACACTTTTACAGTACATATAAACATTGATACAATAAAATAATAGGATTGGAACGAAAGCACACGCTCTTATAAAGTTCCTCTCCCGAAAACATTTTTTACATGTATACATAGTCATCATGGCGACAGTTAGCCAAAAAAATAAATAAATACATAAATAAACCATATTATCAAGTGAATACTTGAATGATATCATATTTCGAAAACAAGTATCTGAGCAGCCACTTGTGAAGCACTACCCTGCTCCAGTGCAGTGATTGCAAACCCTGCTCTGTCCGGGTATACCAGCATTGCATATGTTGCAGTTGCTGTAAGTCTAGGTTTTAGCTAATTCATGTTTATTTTAGGCAATAGCAGTCAGTTCAAAAGTACGCTTAGCTTTTATGTAGATTTTTTTTTTGTTAACTTGCCGACTTTAAATAAATCTTGCATTACTTTTTTCTTTGGTTTGCTTCACTTCACTTCGCATCGCCTTGCTTCACCCCATACCACCCGCTTATATAGCCTCTACTCATTCACGCCCCACACTACATCTTATCTCGCAAGATAACATAACCCCACAAAACGTACCCTACCCTACCATACGCTATCCTACCCTATCCTACCTACCCTACCCAACCAGATTAAAAATTTTGAAAAGGGCAGCTAACTAAAAAAACTGAAACAGTGAAAGTTGTTTTCCTTGACTGCGATACAATTGTCTTGATCAACTGATCTGTGAAATCGTGACTGACTTTTTTACCGTTAGGAATTATGGCATTGCCATTGAACACATATATTTGGGAAGAGCATATAACTAAAAAACTTAAGCACCATGATTTGTCTTCCTTGTTATTTATTGCTGTTGTTGTTGTTGTTTTTGTTGTTTTTCTGTTTGTGAAAGAATGGTGTGTTTGTTCTGATATGACTATTTAGAGGATGTTTTTGTTTGTTTGCTTTTTTTAATCTATTTGGAGAAATAATAGGCACTGAACAATATCACTTTAGCAAAAACATATAGGAATTAAAGTGTTTTGTGAAGAAATCTTGAGAACTGTTCCGATAATTCTTGTAAATCTCAAAAAAAAAAATCATATTTTTTGTATGAAATATGTTATTCGCTATGCTGGTTAACAACGATTTTGAAACAGAAGTAGTAGTAGTAGTAGTGTTAGTAGTAGTAGTAGTAGTAGTAATAATAATGATAATAATAAAACACTTGATTTAGTGTCGACATATACAGATAAAAATCCATGAAGTACACAATGGCAAAAAAATTGAAACAACGTGGATTCAACGTCAAGACGTTGAATCAACATTGATTCAATGTTGTCTCAGCGCTGTGAATCTGGGAAGCCAAAGTATAGACTATGACGCGCATAAAGGGGCCTTAACTCAAATTTGACCACCGAAGGTTGATGAGTACACTTTCAAGGGAAACAACTCTGCCATTTTCAGTTTTGTCTCCCTTCCCAACGGGAGTCAACTCTTAAAGAAAAGAATCGATTCTTTAGAAAAAAAAACTCTTTCCTTTACTGTACACCATTTTTTCCTTTACTTAAGAATGTACACCGTTCTTGAAGGGTTTCACAGTGTAGCGATACAAACAAGAAGTAACCAGAGTAGACTCCCTTTGTAAAAATGACAGAAAACTTAAAGGTGCACCCATACACCGTAAGTCAAACCTTTTATCTTATCCATAGATTATATAGAGGATCTTACATGAGTGCTCGTGTATTATTGAATTCATTAAACGAGTTGGGGAAAAAGATAAGATGCGAGGCTTTGCCGAGCACCTTATCGTTTTCACCGACGAGTTTAATGAATTCAATAATACAGGAGCACGAATGCAAGATTCTATTTATCATATGACATTAAAAGCGCATTTTATTAGCAAATTTTGCATTGAACATGTTGAAACGTCATGATTTCCCCATTAGAAAAAGCGACGTTTTATGGACGTCAACGCATAACGCTACGACGTAATTTGCATATTTAATCCACTAGTGGATTATCGTTTTTAATGCATGGCTTTATTACACTCTCAGATGCGACGTCATGTGATAAAATGACTTTATACAATTGTTTCAATAACAAAGGCAGTGGCAAGCTGCCGGGCTTGTTCTTCACGGCATTTATGCACGGATTTAAAGTAATTGAGCACACTTGTCTTCCTTTACATATGACTAGAAAAGAGCCCGCGCAAGCGCGGAAATATTTCATGATGGTCAAGTTTATATAAAAAAGCGAGTTTTAATTTTTCAATGTAAATGGCCTTAGGCCCAGGTGAAGATATGACCTTTACCATGAATACTCAATAAAGCTTCATTTACCTAATTAGTTGTCTGCATCTACAAACTTTCAGGTAGCAGACTGCATTGTTTCTAAAAAAAAAAAAAAAACTTTTTTCACTTTTTCCTATAGAAAAACCTAAGTGACTCAAAAGTTGACCTTGCCGTAAAACAGATCAAGGTCATCCCAGGGTCATCATTTATATAAATTTTGTTGAGCTTTTGAGTCCTTGATGCGACATGCTAAGTTTCAAGATCATAGGATTTGTGGTTCTGGGGGAGAATTGGTTGATTTGATGCTTAAAGGCCCCATTGCTCTATCAGCATGAAAAAAATTATCGAGAGGTATCGCTGAAAGCTTCTCTTTATAGTTTCGTCAGTGTAAATGACCGTGATTAGCCAGCTTTAAACAAATAAAACATCCTTTAGTTTCACATAAAAGGGTTTGAAAACTTATTTGGGTCATTTTAGTTGGCAACTAAAATGACCTACTTTCTAGTTCATAAAATGGTAAAAAATACAATGTACAGGCGTGGAGTCCCAGTTACTATCCCGCCTATGTTTATGTAGCATTGCTAGACGGGAAACCAGAACAGAAAATTGTATTTATGGAGCGTTTTCTTATTTTATCAAAAACTTATTTTCTCCACTTTGTGCCAGTTATATGACTCAATATATGCACACCAACCCACATCTTATTACCAAAGGTGATGGTTGAACCGCTTTTGACAGTGATTTAACTTTAGGCGTTTTTACCGCTGGTAGGACTATGGAGACTTTACGTCCACGGTAAACAGCTAAGGTCATGTCGGGACGGTCAGTTAACCTAACCACACTATTCCTGGGCAGGCTTAGACCTCCTAAGCGGTTAACCAGTACTAAGTGCACATACTTTCGCCAGTAACTGACAACTGCCCTTCTAGAATCAGCGGAAGGAGAAACGAAAGTATGTGGCCAGACCGGGTTTCGAACCCAGGACCTCTGACTTATGAGTCAGGTGTCCTACCGATTGCGCTACGCGGCCCGGCGTGGTTCTGGGGGAGAAGATTTTTGAAATTTTTTACCATAATAAATGTTTGCCATCTTGGTTATGTGACCTGTCCTGGGTATTTTTTTTCTGGAAAAAATGGGCCCTGGAACGTTTTGGGGGGAAATATTCAAACCCTCTGAAGACTAAAGGCTTATTTAGCTTCGTTGAATCATTGAAATTGATTTGTCTGCTTCGCTGGAAAAAATGCCCTTACTTACCCGGCGCATGTGTGTTAACCTTAGACATTTTTAATTTTTGTCTTTTCGAAAGTTCAGTTCAGTTTGAATTCTCCTAACGACGTTCCCCAAGTGGCTCAGCGGTACGTAACCATAGCCGCACACACTTGGCGCCGTGTGTCCGTCCAACTTTTCGAAAGACCATGTGCGTTGAGCTTTATTCTTCAATGGGCGAGTTCGATTGGCTACTCGTATTGACTATCGTTCTGGAAGAAAATGGGTCGTTTCGAGCCAGGGCCGTCGGGACTATGACCATTTAGTTCTTCATCCGTTTAGACATATGAGCAAAAATACAAAAATAAATCGTTATTTATGGGGAATGACGTACGTTCATGGGTCGGATTTTTGCATTAGAACCTGCTAAATTTGGACTTGCTAAGCAGCGCGCCGATTATAACGACGCAGAACCGAAACGACCGGATTAATTTAAAACGTGTATTCGAGTACACGATAATTTCACTCGAACGCACCCATTGAAATTCGACCAATAATCGAAGTTTCTAGAAAAATACTTGGGAGAATTTAAAATGAAAGACGAATTTAATTCCCAAATTCTTTAAATCTACGTGAAACTTAAACACACGCTAACCGAAATTATCAATGATAGCAATATGCGAAAGAACCAGTATAGAAATTACGCTTGAAAATGCCACCAATTTTGCAGTTTATGCGTTACTTCGTTTATTTAGTATTATAGATAGTTATGTGATAGGTCCAATGTAAAGATTACTCTTGAAGGTAAAATGATGCTATTGTCATAATAAGTAAAGCTTGTCCCAGCCATTACTTTTACACCTATGCATGGAATTCAAAATAATTTGGCACAATTGTTTTCCTTGATGAATAGGAGTGTCATGTGAAATATCTCTACAGTTTGGTCCAAGGTCAAGGTCACACCTGAAGGTCAAATGGCAATTGTCATAAATTGAGCTCGCTCGGGCCATTTCTTCTATTTCTTTTGTAAAAGGAAGTATGCTGCTTAAGTATGATGTTGTTTGGTTTCTTTCTAATAAGTGAGCGAGGCAGCTAGTCTAGGTCAACGTCACACTTGAAAGTCAGATGATAAAATTGTAATGAATTGAGCTAGTATGGGTCATTACTTCTACCTGTTTGCTTTAATGAAATAATTCTCAAAAACGAAATATGCTGTCCAGGCATGATGATTTCTGACCTCTTTCTGATCAGTCAGTGAAGCACTTAGACTTGACATACTTATGGATCACTAAAGCAAACAGCGGGCACGACAAGTTGGTCATGGACAACTCTCTAGTTGTTTGCCCTTGGGCAACTGTTTAGCTGCCTTGTGCCTTGCTTTGTCTTAATTTGTCTTATTCTGTTCTGTTCATTGTTCTGTTTCAGGATACTTATTAGAATATTCTGAATTTTGTAGCAATAAAACATGTACATAATTTAACGGCTTAAATGTTCCTCCAGCCAAAGCGTAAATTAAACGGTATAAATGTTTTAAATCACTGCTAAAGTCAATCATCACTGAAGCCTTTACTGCTAAAGTCGAATGGTACTAAAGCACATAGTACTGAAATTATCCAAACGACACTGAAGCACGTTATGTATTAAATGTTTTCTATTCTGTTAAAGTCAAACAGCACTGAACTCCCCCCCCCCCCCCCCTCTTTTCTGTCTTTAAAGTGCTGTTCTGAAACACACATCTGGTATGGTTCCGTGTATAATGTTACCTCTATAGCACACAGAGCAACTTAATACATTAGGGCCCAGATCATACAAGATTTTTGATCAATAATGGTGAAATGTTGAGATTTCCAAAGTACTTATTAATCATTTTTGTCAGTGCAAAATTTGCTTGTATTTTTTTGACAGCTTCATGTAAAGGTCACGCTAATTCAATCCATATTTCCTGTAGATAGTTTAAATCTATTTCCATTATGTTCCTTTTTTACTTTTCTCTTCTTCTTTCCTTACATCTCCTCTTATTCATGGTATCATATCACCCATCTCATGGTTGCAGCCTTAGGCTCAGTTATTTGTACCTAATAGTATGTTCTCTAAAGCACTACGATGGCGGTTGATATTGTAGTATATAGACTGAGAATAGGGCTGCACCAATATCGACACTCAAAGTTCAAGGGTATTACCAGTCTTGATGTATTCGATTATTATACCTGGCTCCGGATGCTGCTATTAAAAGATGGTGATATTGAGGAAAATCCTGGTCCCAATTCTGAATCCTCTTCATACGACTCTGATAATGCATCAGATATTTCTGATATCATAAAGAATAATTTTTCAGTAATACATTATAATGTGCAAAGTGCACTTCAGAAAATTGACATACTTGAATCCGAACTTTCGAATTTTGACTTAACTGGTCTTTCTGAAACATGGTTTAACCCAAGCATAAATAGTTCAGACATAATTATAAATGGTTTTAGAACACCATTTCGTAAAGATCGAAATGATGGCCACGGCGGCGTGGCAGTTTATGTCAAAACTGATATACCTTGTTTACGGAGATTTGATCTAGAAATCCTCAACACAGAATGTATATGGATAGAAGTTCGCATACAAACTAAACGCATATTAATAGGAACCTTCTACAGGCCACCGAATTCTGATCAGACAGTTTTAACTAATATCGAAAATTCAGTTGGCTTGGCAATAGACACTGGAATATCGGATATCATCATTTTAGGCTATTTTAATCTTGATCTATGTAAAAGTTCAACTGCTAGGAAAGTAGATAACATATGCCTTCAGTATGACCTACACCAAATGATAAATGACCCAACACACTTTACAGAAACTTCACCCTCACTTATTGATATAATGCTTGTGTCAAACCCTGCAAATGTCTTGTTCAGCGGCGTTGGGGACCCCTTTTTAGATCTAGATATACGATATTATTGCCCTATTTTTGGAGTTTTTAAATTTTCTAAGAATCATAATACTGTATTTAAAAGACAAATTTGGAAGTATCAGGAAGGAAACTACGAGTCTTTAAAACATAAATTCTTAAACACAGACTGGGAAATTCTTAAGAATAGTAATGTTGATAGATATGCCGCTAATGTTACGGATCATATTAAGACACTCTCACATGAATGTATCCCGAATAAGATAGTTAATATTAGACAAATGGAACCCCCGTGGATGCATAATGAACTTCGAAAATTAATGAGAAAAAAGAAAACGTGCATATGACAAAGCAAAACGAACAAATCATATACAACACTGGTCCACTTACAAAAAGTTAAGAAACGAAACTACTTCCCTTTTGAGATCCTCGAAAAGAAATTATTTTGACAAACTAGCAGAAAAGTTAAACAAGAGGGCCATGGTGGCCCTGAATCGCTCACCTGAGCATTAATCAGTTCACTGGCTCTGGTGAAGATTTATAAGAGTTTTTACCATACATGGGAATGGCGGCCACCTTGGTCATGTGACCAAGATCATTTGAAGAACTTTCAAATCCTTTGATCCATGTGCAGGCTCCATATGAAATTTGAGTTTAGTCTGCCCAGTGGTTTCAGAGATGTTTGAAAATGTTTATGTATGCATGACAGAGGCAGCTAACACCAATACTGTAAGGCTCAGGAGGGCTGAAAATGGCAGAGTTGCTTCCCCGAAAAGTTCCCGTTCATGTTGAGTTCCTTTGATGGATTTGAACTAGACTGAACTAGGCAAACACAGATGATAGAATGGTAGCATCATTATCTCACTGTGGTGAAATTAATGTTTTCCAAGGAGTTTGTGGCTGGCATCATTGCAATGTTAGATCTGATTCTTGCAGCACAACTTATTTTAGATTTGACCTAGTGACCTAGCTTTTGACTGAATTGACCCAGTTTCAAACCTGACCTAGATTTTATGGAGATGAACATTCTGACAAAGTTTCATGAAGATTGGATCAAAACTGCGCCCTCTAGGATGTGCACAAAGTTTTTCTAAGATTTGACCTAGTGACCTAGTTTTTGACCGGACATGACCCAGTTTCAAACTTGGCCTGGATATTATGAGGATAAACATTGTGACAAAGGTTCATGAAGATTGGATCAAAACTGTGCCCTGTAGAGCGTACACAAGGTCGTTCTTATATCTGACCTAGTGACGTAGTTTTTGACCCGACATGACCTACTTTCAAACTTGTCCTAGATATTGTGACGATAAACATTCTGACAAAGTTTCAAAAAGATTGGATCAAAACTGTGTCATCTAGAGCGTACACAAGGTTTTTCTAAGATTTGACCTAGTGTTTGACCCGACATGACCCAGTTTCGAACTTATCCTAGATATTATGTGTATAAACATTCTGACAAAAGCTCATCAACTTTGGATCAAAACTGTGCCTTCTAGAGCGTACACAAGGTTTTTCTAAGATTTGACCTAGTGACCTAGTTTTTGACCCGACATGACCTACTTTCAAACTTGGCCTAGAGTTTATGGAGATGAACATTCTTACAAAGTTTCATAAAAATTGGATCAAAACTGTTTGCTCTAGAGCGTACACAAGGTTTTTCTATGATTTGACCTAATGACCTAGTTTTTGACCCGACATGACCCAGTTTCGAACTTATCCTAGATATTATGTGTATAAACATTCTGACAAAAGCTCATCAACTTTGGATCAAAACTGTGCCTTCTAGAGCGTACACAAGGTTTTTCTAAGATTTGACCTAGTGACCTAGTTTTTGACCCGACATGACCTACTTTCAAACTTGGCCTAGAGCTTATGGAGATGAACATTCTGACAAAGTTTCATAAAAATTGGATCAAAACTGTTTGCTCTAGAGCGTACACAAGGTTTTTCTATGATTTGACCTAATGACCTAGTTTTTGACCCGACATGACCCAGTTTCGAACTTATTCTAGATATCATGTGGCTAAACATTCTGACAAAGTTTCATGAACTTTGGATCAAAACTGTGCCTTCTAGAGCGTACAAAAGGTTTTTCTAAGATTTGACCTAGTGACCTAGTTTTTGACCCGACATGACCCAGTTTCGACCTTGGTCTAGATTTTATGGAGATAAACATTCTGACAAAGTTTCATGAACTTTGGATCAAAACTGTGCCTTCTAGAGCGTACACAAGGTTTTTCTAAGATTTGGCCTAGTTTTTGACCCGACATAACCCAGTTTCGAACTTATCCTAGATATTATGTGGATAAACATTCTGACAAAGTTTCATGAACTTGGATCAAAACTGTGCCTTCTAGAGCGTACACAAGGTTTTTCTAAGATTTGACCTAGTGACCTAGTTTTTGACCCGACATGACCCAGTTTCGAACTTGGTCTAGATTTTATGTGGATAAACATTCTGACAAAGTTTCATGAACTTTGGATCAAAACTGTGCCTTCTAGAGCGTACACAAGGTTTTTCTAAGATTTGATCTAGTGACCTAGTTTTTGACCCGACATGACCCAGTTTCAAACTTGGTCTACATTTTATGAAGATAAACATTCTGACAAAGTTTCAGAAAGATTGGATCAAAACTGTGCCCGCTAGAGTGTACACAAAAGTTGACGGACGTCCGTCCGGACGGACGTCCGGACGTCCGGACGTACGACGGACGACGGACATCAGGGTATCCCAAAAGCTCACCCTGAGCACTTCGTGCTCAGGCGAGCTAAAAAACAATGATATAAACAGCAAAAATTGGTGGAAATTACTAAAATCTTTCATAACAAATCCTGATAAAGCAACAATGCCCTCACTTAAACAAATGATGAAATATATGCCAACGACAAAGACAAAGCAAATTTACTAAACTCATACTTCAAATCACAGACAAACCTAGATGACACCGGAAAGGCGCTGCCTGTAACAGACACTATAAATAATAACCAGCTATCTATAATACAAACAAATCCATACGAAGTACAGTCTATGTTAGAGACATTGAAAACTGGCAAGGCATCTGGCCCTGATACTGTTAATAATTATATTTTGAAAAAGTGTGCTTATGAGCTCTCATTCCCTTTAGCCGAATTATTTAATGCTTCTTTAAGATCCTCTACGGTACCGATCTTGTGGAAGAAAGCAAATGTGACACCCGTCTATAAAAAGGATGACCCGAGTGACTGTAGAAACTATAGGCCTATTTCACTGCTGAGTACTGTTGGTAAAGTCTTGGAAAAAATTGTCCACAAACATGTCTTCAATTTTCGAAATGCGAATAACTTGATATCTTCTCTTCAGTCAGGATTTGTCCCCGGGGATTCAACAGTGAATCAACTCGTTGATATATATAATACTTTTTGCAAGGCGTTAGATGACGGGTTAGAGGTCCGCGCAGTTTTTTGTGACGTAAGCAAAGCCTTTGATCGCGTGTGGCACAAGGGACTTTTACTGAAACTCAAATCGGCTGGCATAACTGGCAGACTTTTAGACTGGTTTTCTAATTATTTAAGTGATCGTAAACAACGAGTAGTTCTACCTAAAGATACATCAGAATGGGTGTCAATAAGTGCTGGGGTCCCTCAAGGGTCAATTTTGGGACCGCTACTATTTTTAGTTTATATCAATGATATTGTTTTAGATATTGACTTTACAATTCGCTTGTTTGCAGACGATACTAGCCTATACATAATAGTAGATAATCCTGTGCAAACAGCAATTACGCTGAACCAAGATTTAACCAAAATTTCTGCATGGGCTGACAAATGGTTAGTAACTTTTAACACTCAAAAAACTGAATCACTATTGATATCTCGTAAAATAAATAAACCCATACATCCCCCAATTGTTATGAATTGAAGTTCATAATCATAAACATCTTGGTGTTGTATTAGAAAATACCTGTACCTAGCATTTACATATAAAATGATTATTTCAAAAGCTTGGCAACGTATTTACACTATGAGAAAGCTTAAATTTCTGCTCGATAGACATTCCCTACAGACCATTTATATTTCTTTTATCAGACCTATACTAGAATATGCTGATGTAGTCTGGGCTAACTGTACCAAATATGAAGAAGAAGAACTGGAAAAAAATTCAATTTGAAGCGGCCAGAGTTGTCATAGGTTCAACTAAATTAGTGTCTATTTCAAATTTATATGAAGAAACTGGATGGGAGACCCTAAGCGCAAGACGAAAACAACATCGATTAACATTATTTTACAAAATGATTTACAACCTTACACCACCATATTTATCATCATTTGTTCCACCATTAGTAATGGATATGTCAAGATACAATCTGAGAAATAGTGATCATCTTCAAACATTAGAATGCAAATCCCAACTTTACTTTAATTCGTTCTTGCCAGCAGTTGTGCGTGAATGGAATTCTTTGAATGAAGCTTGTCGAACTTCGCCGTCTCTTGAATGCTTTAAAAATAAATTGAAGCAAAGTAAGAATGTTCCCAGGTATTATTATTCCAGTTCTAGAAAGGGTCAAATATTACATACTAGATTAAGAACAAATAGCAGTTCTCTTAACTCTCACCTGTTTTCTAAAAATATAACGGATAATGAAGTTTGTATATGTGGACAATTAGAGGATACACGCCATTTTCTTTTTGACTGCCCCTGCTACTTTAATCAACGACAAGTCATGATGACTAGATTATTACCCATATGCAATCCTACCTTGAATCTTTTGCTCTTTGGTGATGGCACCCTGAGTTATCAAGTAAATATAGACATCTTTTCAGCAGTCCAGGATTACATCATACGAACCAAGAGGTTCGTCTGATAATAAACATGCATTTTTCTTTATTTAATTCAACAAATCTGAATGTAGCTTTTGCTTTGACTGGTTGTACTGTGCGAAGATATATAGAATGTTACAACATTGTGTCGTAGGCTGAATTACTCGCGTTGCGAATGATACTCCGTATATCCCATAAATTGCCCGACCTTTCCTATATCGTTGCCTTTCCCTTTATGTGCATTGCAGGTAGAATGTTGATAGGCCTTCAAATTAGTCGTATTTGCCCATTACCTGTAGACTTTTAGCCCGTTACTGTAGTATAGTACTCATTAACAATGCACATGCCTTAATCCATTCTATTATATGCTTTGTACATATTACATAAACATAGGAATTTCATCCTATTAAATATATTTATGTAATGAAGGTGAGACTACCTTGTCTCCGCTGATGACGTCAGAGACTCCGTTACTCCTCCAACTCATGAACTTTTAACTTTTCATGCAACTAAATCAACCTTCTGGCGGGGCCCTGATTATTATATAAAGCCAGGTTCTGCTTATTTGTTGTTCAGTGTTCAGTTAGAATGTGTAGAGTCAGGTGGATTATTAAATTTGTGATTTGGCTAGTGCGTTTCTTGTTCTGTTGTCTGGAATATAAGAAATCTTTACATTGGTGTCAGAAGTGGGATTTCTTTAATCTAATGAGATTTAGTGAACCAAGTGATTCAGGCAACATGCATGATTCAAAGGATCTACCAAGAACACCAGCAGAGCATGGACGTTCATTGGATGTAAATTCGCCAGGACAAATTAGTCCCAGCGATGATTCGGGCATTGGCCAATCATTTTTCCCGCCTGATTTTACGAATGTTGTTAGTGTTAGTACTCCGGTGGCTGCTGAACCACCAACACCTACAGTATTAATTCATCGGAGTAATAGGTGGGCTAAGTTTCTGTTCGTTTGGATTTCTGTGGTGATTGCTATACTAGGCATACAGCTTGGGACTGAAAAAGTGAGGAGGTTGAAGAATAAGTTTGAAGAAATGTGGAAAATCGTGAATTTCAGTGATTATCGGATTTACTTGGTTTTGTTCTGTGTCTTTGTGATATCTATATGTGTCACCATGTTCTGGCCGGATCGGCGTTCGCATCAGCTTTCCCAGAATGTTCTTTCTCCTATACCTCATAGTCGACAGTCCAAGTGCAACGTTGATCCCGGGATTACTAGAGAGCAGCATTTGGACACGTCTTCTACTTGTACAGAGACTGGAAATCCTAGCAGGCGCGATTTTCCATGTCGACGTTTATTCAGTGGTCAAGGTCAAGATATTTGGAATGACTTTCGGAGGTATTTTGAAAATATGTGTACATTGAATAATTGGAATAGTGAATATTCGAGAAGAACATTACTGTGTTGTTTGCGAGGTCAAGCAGAGGCATATGCCTATGGTTTGCCTGTGTCGGAGCAAAGCAATTTGAATTCATTGCTTGCTAAGCTGGAGGAGCGTTTCGGTCCTGCTAACATGAAAGACAGTTTTATAGCAGATGCAAAGCTAAGGCGGAAACGAAAAGATGAAATTTATCGTGACTTTGGTCAGGCTATAGAGGATCTTTTTCGGAAAGCTTACCCTTGTAATATGGATGTAGCCAAATAACAATCACTCATTACATTTCTAGACAACTCCAATGAATCTACGGATTTTCGACTAGCTGTCAAACTCACGCATCCGAAAACCATTCAGGAAGCCGTTACCAGTGCTATGAAAGAAGAGTGTTTACATTTGACGGAGTCTGAAAAATCTAAAAGGACTTATCAGCCTGTATATGATATCGGAAGACAGTCGAGAGAAGAAAATATCATTCCTGATGAACAGTTAGCTTGAGATGAAGAATATGGCGTTCAGTGATTATTCTGGCATGGTGGATAATGTATCTAGTCAGGATGATAATACAGGTGATACGGACAGTAAGGTGATTATTATTAGATTCTGGTGTTTAAATTTTGGATGTCTCTGACAATAAAGCCAGGTAGGCTTTCTCCTTGTTTTCACTAACATTTTTACATGTAATGTGGTGAACAGAAATGGACATAAAATGTGTTCCTGTCGTACACCATTGACATTTTGTAATTTGAACAGTGGAAGTTCACTTTAAATGGAAGGGAGCAGTGTAATGAAGGTGAGACTACCTTGTCTCCGCTGATGACGTCAGAGACTCCGTTACTCCTCCAACTCATGAACTTTTAACTTTTCATGCAACTAATGCAACCTTCTGGCGGGGCCCTGATTATTATATAAAGCCAGGTTCTGCTTATTTGTTGTTCAGTGTTCAGTTAGATTGTGTAGAGTCAGGTGGATTATTAAATTTGTGATTTGGCTAGTGCGTTTCTTGTTCTGTTGTCTGGAATATAAGAAATCTTTACATTTATATAATATATTGTTGCAGGTATGTTATCTTTCATCATCATCATTTTATCATTATCATATTTTCATACAGCTCTAGATCCTTTGTATAGTTAGAATAATGTACTTTGTATAGTTGATAGTAATAGAAATCTGCAAGGTACGTCCAGCCATCCATCTACTATTTACTAGTTTATTTAGTAAATATTGTTTTTCATACATGCCTTAATCCATTCTATTATATGCTTTGCTGTGTACAGATTATCATCTTTGTACATATAACATAAACATAGGAATTTCATCCTATTAAATATATTTATATAATATATTGTTGCAGGCTTCATCGTTGTATTTAGAACCCCGGGAGTGTTTGGTTGGTGGCTCAGTTATCAGCCCCTATAGCCAGCATCATCTCTGACAACTGCACGGTTTAGTCTAACAGTTGATACCATGAATAAGTTCTCTTCTTCTCCTTTCTCTTTTTCTCTTTTCTATCTAACAATATCTCCTCCTTATTGTCTGTACTTGTATCAATAATATGTATTCTGTTTAAAAATTATTTCCATTAATCCTTAGCTCAATAGTTGACCCAGCAGCCACACAGGGCTGAGACGGCACTGAATCAACCTTGATACAATGTCATGACGTTGAATAAGGGCTGGTTCAGCGTTGTGTGATCAGTGGGTAACATACTGTTTGCATATATTTATATACATGTAAGTACTTATGTTCAACTTCGAAAGTTTCTGATAGTTAAATGTGTTTTAAGACATCTTCACGGGAAACAGATTTAAAAAAGTCACTGACTTACTTCTGTATCCCTTTCAAATATCTGGTATATATATTTGTGTATGTAAATTGTCTTTGTAAATTCATGATTATGTATCAGTATGTTGAATAAAATATTGTTTACATTAAGCTGCCGGGCCGCGTAGCGCAGACGGTTGCGCGTCTGACTCAAGAGCCAGAGGTCCCTGGTTCGATACCCGGTCCGTTTCTCCTTCCGCTGATTCAAGAAGGGCAGTGGTCAGTTATTGGCGAAAGTATGTCCACTTAGTACTAGTTTACCGCTAAGGAGGTCTAAGCCTGCACAGGAATAGTGTGGTTAGGGTAACTGACCGTCCCGACATGACCATAGCTGTTTACCGAGGACGTAAAGCAACAAAACAGCAACGACAACAACAACAAGTTACCAGCCTGTATCAATGCACAGCTTGATTTGAGTCTCCGATGATTCAATGTGCGCTAAAATCCTTTGCTCCAATTAGTTTTTCTTGTTTGTTCTTGCTGTCTGCTACAGTTTAACGCATATGAGCCACGACATGACAAAACCAACAATGTGGTTGTGCGCCCAGCACAGACTCAGATCAGCCTGGGCATCCGCCCAGTCTAATCAGAGTCTTCGCTGTCCGCATGGAGGTAGCTTAGACCCTTAGCTACCCTTTGAGCGCTGAGCGAAGAGTCTGGTTGGACTGGGCGGATGTTGGTTTTCTTGTGTCGCGGCTCATATGTCTCGTATAGGAGAAAAATAAGCAAACAGCTCAACCTTTAATCAGCATCTGGCTGCTGGCTAATATGACATTTTAATTGAGTTTCACAAACAGATCCCGGAAGTTTTTCTTTTTCTTCAGGAATCAGAGATAGCATGTTGTTCCTGCCAACATGCAACCCAAAGTGCAATGAAACCATAAGATACACATGCTACTATAAGTTATGCAGCTCTTTATGTTTAGAGCATAATGCTTACTGTCAAATCCTGTTACTTATGATATGATGCGGAACGCAGCTAAAAAGCCCTTAAGGGCAAATTTTCCCGTTTTTACTTTTTAGCATTTCTTGATATAGCAATATTTGGTACCCTTTTTTTTGGCAAAATTCATTTGTTTGACGTCAAAATCTGAAATTTAGTACTTCTGCCTTCTGACCTAACGTTGCCTTGTTGATGACGTTTGCGTCGAAAAACGATATCGCCAGTTTTAAAATTGTCTAGTCCTCCGGGACGGCATACATTCGAATAAATGCACGAAAATGTTTCGCTGACTTCCGACGTCATTTACTCAAAATAACGTCAGCGACGTTAAAGGCCCTTTTGCTACGTTGCGCATCATATTGAATTACAGTATATGAATGTGATTAATAGTTAATAAAATATCGTTTAAACCCAAATACACACGATTGAATTCAGTACTGTTTTATATAAGCTTGCAAGACCACGACGAATTTAATACCATTTCCTGATAATCTTTCCAAGAAAGCAAAAACTGCACATTTTAATTTTCAGTTTTAGTAGAAATAATCTGGTACCACAATAATCTAAATCATGAAGAAAAATGGGTACATTTTCAAGGGAAGCAGCTCTGCCATCGCCTATCTGCCCCTATCAATAGGGACTAACTCTTAAAGGAAACAATTTGCCCTTAAGAGGCATATACTTTCCTTTAAGATTAGGTCCCTTTTGAAAGGCTTTTGCTATTAAAGAAAGCAAACAGGAAGTCACATAAGCTATTCCCCTTTCTGACAATGGCAGAAAAACATTAAGGTGTACCCAGTTGCCCTAAACTATTTCAGAAAAAAGAAAAAAGACAGTTTCTCCATAAATCGGCAAGGTGTATGCTCAAACAAAAAAGTTAAAAACAAATCAATATTGGATCATGTCAAGATCATACTTAGATCACAGATTTGGGACTTGTCAGTATGGTCCGGTAATTATCTGTTAAACAGAAACCAAATAGATCATTTGAGCCGCGACGCGAGAAAACCAACAATGTGGTTGTGCGCCCTGTGCAGACTCAGATCAGCCTGGGCATCTGTCCAGTCCGATCAGACTCTTCGCTAAGCGCTTAACGGGTAGCTAAGGGTCTAAGCTACCTGCATGCGGACAGCGAAGACTCTGATCAGACTGGGCGAATGTCCAGGCTGATCTGAGTCTGCGCTGGGCGCACAACCACATTGCTGGTTTTGTCATGTCGCGGCTCATTTTTAGAAAAAAGGGTGTTTCAGGTCTGCAATCCGTGAAGTGTTAAAATGTGATCTCTTAGTGATTTGTTAGAACGTGTTTATTCTCTTTCATGTAGTGATCTGATTGCATATTCATTACGTCTTTGAAGAACGAAGAGAGCCTTTCAAAGTATGATAGTATTAGATTAAAGGTGCACCGCGCAAACAAGAAAGTTAAAAAACAAATCAATATTGGATCATGTCAAGATCATTTCTAGATCACAGCTAGATTTGTGATCTGCCAGTATGGTCTGGTAGTTACATTTTTATCCGTTAAATAGATACGTTTAGAAAAAGGTGTTTCTAGTCTGCAATGCGTAAATATTTAAAATGTGATCCCTAAGTGATTTGATAGAACGTGGGTTTATTCTCTTCCATGTAGTGATCTGTTTGTTATTCATTACGTCTTAGAAGAATCAAGAGAGCCTTTGAAAGTGATGAAAATGATTTTATTATGATAAGTTTGAAAACTATCTCACGCCACAAATCTATTTGAATTTTGGAAAGGGTCAAGGTTTATCTGAACGTGCTTCATTGTATACATTGGTCTTTTTGAGATTGTTCCTATAGAAACCCCGCCAGAATTTTATGTAAGCGATTCAAACCTGGAGAGAGTTAGCAGCCTGAATTAGTCAGTGAGAGAACATACAAGTCCTGTATATTATCAGTATGTGTTTTGATTTGAAACTCTATGAACTGTGTGGATTTCAAAAGTTTAAAGAATTAATTCTGTCAAGAAAAGAAGAAAAAAATGAAAATGATAATTATGTGTGTAAGTACATTGGCGTTAATGTTTATCAACATATCCGTCCTGTCTGAAGCCATATCTGATATACAATGTGGAAACCTTTTGAAAGCGATTGTGCCTATGTTATGACAGCACAGGGCTCTAAGACATAGCTTATGACTGAATGAAGCATGTTAACCCTTACCGACTGGAAATAATCTATATAAAAGCATTGTTGACTGAATGCATCGAATTTGGTTCAGTACTTGGTGCAAGTAGCTTTGACGGAGACAGCATCAACTTTGTCCATTTATAGGGTAGTTCGCCCTTAAGTCGAACACATTTTGTATTGCCTGGCGCTTAAAGACCCTGGCTATTGACCAACATCGGGTTTGCGGGATGCAACAACCAGTGCAGCTTTCCAAGCACCAAATAGCTGCAACCGTTTAGACGTACTTCGTAAAATAAGGGAATAACAAGGAGATTTATCCACCTACCCAAATTAGCCCTTAAGTCGAACAGACTTGCCCCTGACTCGAACAGATATATTGATTCAGCCGTTATAGGACAACCTCATGTACGATCTGTGATATCCAGAAAGTCCGCATTTTTTAAATCTTATTTTTCGAAATTATTTTTGTTTGATGTCAAATTAAAACAGTCTTTAGGAGATAATGAGACACAAGGCAATGTACGTAAAAGCAGATAAATCCACCTTGTGACTCTTGGTGCATGTAGAAAATCATTTGTATAAGGTTCTCAATTACCATGTGAACTATTTCGTTTATGATAATTGTAGACCCTTATTGCGTGCATAATACAAAAGAGGAAGGTGTGTTTGTGCATTTAGTCTGTGACTGAATGTACGTGCCAGTGATACAGTGATTAAACCGTCGCTGAAACTATATACCCATGTTCGACTTCGGGGCGAATCGGTGTTCGACTCAAGTGCAAAGCATAGGTTTGTGTTGAATATGTAAAATTTTGTAGATTTTACTTATTTTGACAAATAAATAGTTATCTTTTCGAGCATTAAGAAGCCAAGGATTAGTTTAACAAAACTATTTAATTTCGTTAACTGAGACTGCTTTTTCCACATGATACTAAGTATTTTACAAAATTTATGAAAATCAAAATTCTGGAATTCAGAAACAGCTCCAGAGAGACAGCTAGTCGTATAATAATGCATGTTTTATACTTTGGAGTAGTTTATGAATATTGTTCATAGATTAGGGTAACGTCTGGAATCTTTACAGATAATGATACACCAAGCTGAAATATTAATATTATCAGCTTAATTTGTTCGACTTAAGGGCAAGTTCGACTTTAGGGCGAGTTACCCTACTTCTGTCGCATAACATGGTTGGAATCTCCATTGCTTGAATGAAAAGAAACTATATTCTAGTATTTCAATTTAGTCAAAGTGTTAACATTTTGAAAATTCTGCCAATGTGCGTATATACGTCTAGATCTACGGATACCACTTGGTGAAATTCCAGCAATATATATGTTGGATTATTTCATATACTTACCTGATTATTACTATCATTATAATTATTATTATTATTATCATTATTATTATTATTATTATTTTGTTACCTTTTATTGCTAACCCCTATGGCCCTGACTGCGCAAAAACGATCTCGCAATGGCTTGTTTAGCCTGTGATCTGTTTGAGTGATCTTTAGATTTATTAAATTTTGTGATCCAGAAAAACTCTATTATATAGCAATTAATTTATGTAAGTGGTCCAAGATTCATTTGTTCGTGATCCAAAGGAGATCTGAAATGATCCTGACATCTAGTTTCAGAATTTGAACATTAATTAGTAACCCTTACCTCATTTGCATAGCAAATCGGATCACTTCTAGATCAGCAGAATATTATGATCCGAGAGTGTTTGATTGAAATGATCGTGATGCTTGTTTTGTTTTGTTTGGAATGGGTACATTGCCATATTTGATTACTATTTTTGCAAAGGGGAGCAACTTTTATGACCTCCTGTTTGCTTCCCCGGAAGCAATATCCCTTCTTTAATGGAATCAATCTTAAAGGAAAGAATTGCACGAGAGGAGCAAAATTCTCTAGAACAAGTTCTGTCCTTTGAGAGTTTTACCTTATTGAGAAGGGAACCAAGAGGAAACTGGCATAGTTGCTTCCCTTGAGCGTGTATCGATATACCTCAAGCTAGCTTTCAGATTGTTTATTATCCCCCGCCGAAAGCCGAAGGAGGGATATAGTTTTCTCCATGTCCGTCCGTCCGTTCATCCGTCCGTCCGTCCGTCTGCTTGTCTGTCTATCCTTCCATCCGTCCGTCTGTCCGTCCATCCGTCCGGAGCCATAACTAAGTTACCACTAAACGGAATTTCATGAAACTTAAAAGAAGTATATATCACAATAACGCGTTGATGCACATGAAATTTCATCAGGCTGGTTTCAGTAGTGCATGAGTTATCGCCCTTTGATTGACTTGAAATTAATGAAATGAGCATTACTAACCAATTACCCAAACTTCATGAAAATTAAAGTAAATATGTATCACCATAACACGGATATGCACATAAAGTTTCATTAGAATGGCATCAGTAGTGCATGAGTTACTGCCCTTGAATCAAAATAAGATTGCCAAATTCAGCCATAACTAAGATAGCAAAAAATAGAATTTTATGAAACTTATACTAAATATGTATCACCATAACACAATTGTGCATCTTCCGTTTTGTGGGATTTGCTTCAGTAAACATTGAGTTATTGCCCTTGAATTGGTTTACAATTAACAAATTGATTCATAACTAAGTAGCCAATGAATGGATTTTCATGAAACTTAAAATAATTGTGTATTGTCAAGACACCAGTGCACATTATGTTTTATCATAATCACTTCAGTAACTTGATTTAATGCCCTTGAATTGCTTTAAAATCCACAAATTAGCCATAACTAAGGTACCGGTGAACAAAATTTCTTGAAAAGGAATTAAAATGTATCATCATAGTGCAGTGATGCTGAGACAAGTGTTTAAGAAGTACAGCTTCAGCTTATGCCTCACTTATCCAGGAGTGATTGCCCTTGATTTTATTTACAATCCGCAAGTTCAGCCTCAACTAAGTAACCAGTGACCGAAATTTTATAAAACTTCAAATAAACCATAAACGAACCAGGGCAACTTCGGCGGGGGATATACATTCACCGAATTTGCTTGTTTTCTTAATCTTCTTCAATACCATTATTATTTACACCACTGCATTGAGCACATGTACAACAGAACTATAGATACTTGCATGTTATTTTCTTTTAGCAGTTCTGGTTTCTTCTGATGCATGTTATTTATTTATTTATTTATTTGCATAACTGGGCCCAGTTGTTCACAACTAACAACGTCGTTAGTTAACGTTTCGTTAAAATTTCGAATGTTTTAAACATCTCTAAGTCTAATATGCCAAATTTTTTGTTGAAAAAAAATGTGAACAACTTTTGCATTGCAAAAGCTTCTCACTGTTTTTCAACAAAAATATTAGTGTATTTGGTCATTAACTCATAAAACACTTAACGAGTTGACCTCTTAACGAGCTTGTTAGCCTAACGATGCTTTGAACAACTGGGCCCTGATCGCTAAGCGGAACTGAAAGCTATCACAGGCAGTCAGTTTCATCTTTTGCATGGAGTTTACATAACGGATATCAAGTGGATCCGTTGTAGTTAACAAGGCCTGGGTCCATCCAGGGGAATGGATTTTTGGTTGGTTGATTTGATGCTTAACGTCCTCGGTAAACAACTAAGGTCATGTCGGGACGGTCAGTTAACCTAACCACACTATTCCTGGGCAGGCTTAGACCTTCTAAGCGGTTAACCAGTACTAAGTGCACATACTTTCGCCAGTAACTGACAACTGCCCTTCTTGAATCAGCGGAAGGAGAAACGAAAGTATGTGGCCAGACCGGGATTCGAACCCAGGACCTCTGACTTACGAGTCAGGTGCCTTACCGATTGCGCTACCAGGCCCGGCTCCAGGGGAATGGATACTCTATCAACAATCGGAGCACGCTCGGCCAATTCCGTGAATCACGGAATTGGCCGAGCGGTGTTCCGATTGACTATCAAGAGAAGCAACTTTTTTGGTCCTTTTAAATGGGATCAATTCAATGAAAGAATTCGCTCCCTTAAGAGCAAATTCTTTCCTCTAGGAGTAGACACTGTTTGGAAGGATTTGTCCTCCAGGAAAGCAAACAAGAAGTTATGAAAGTTGCCCCCTCCCCCTCGAGAAATGGCGGGATCACATAAAGGTATACCAATACACATTAAGGAAAATAAACAAACGACTGAGAAAACCTAGGAAACTCTAAAATGAGACAAACGCTGTTGGATTAGGAATATCTTTCATATGTTTTAGAGTGGGAGAAGGAAATTCTACCTGAAAGTCAGAATATTTTGTCAGAGAGGCTCAGTGCCGAGCATCTGACAGTAGGCACACGAGTCTGTTCCCGACGGTGGAGATTCCTTGTGCCACACCACTGCATACGTACGAGGGGCATTTCAGAAATAGTGTAAATGAGTCAGCCATTCCTAGGAATGTTGACCGATTTTTGAAATTATGTCTTAACTTTTAGGTTTAAATATCACCCAATGGCCTTCACTCAAACAATTTGAGTCACTGGTGTTTCCTTCAAAATATGCCTTGACAATTGTTGTTAGGGTAAGGACACTGAGTAGAAACAAACGGAATATTTATGTGAAGACAAATTCGTATTTTCTTAACTATGGATACAAGCAGCTCTGGATGGATACCTATATTACCTGTTAAACTGAAAATATTGCAGTATGATAAGCATTGTATCCGCTTTGCTAAATCATAAAATTTACCCTGCAATACAGGCTAATCATCAAACAATGCGCATTTCTGATGACGTCACTTCCTGTGCTAAATTGAATTGTATAGTAAGTTGTTTAAACTCCGGTTTTGAGGTCAATTTAAGTGAAAGTGAATGTTTGATGACAGATATGAATCAACAAGTAAATAGAATTTAATTCGTCATGCTTGTTGTCTGTTATAAATAATCTTTTACGGTGCCTTATGCTCTTTTGTCAGTGGCCTACCTGATTTTTGACGATAAGTTTCCCCACCGACCTTCATATTTCAATATCAGTATGTCATATAAAATAACAAGTCTTTCAAGTCTTTATGTATGAATTTTTCTTTCAATATGTCCTTCTAATTTTTAACATTAAACAAAATTAAATATATTCAGCCTGTGTCTTTTTATTAAAAAATAATTTCATTTTATTGTTTCGTATTTTACATGATTGGCTGCTACTTTTCAACTTCCGGCGTGGAGTTTGCACACGTATCATCCAGTTGCATCAGTGATTTGATGTCATTCGTAACAAAATATAGTGACCTAATCATTTCAGTACTAAAATGTCTGTCAGTTGTTGAAGTTGGGTGTGAATAAGTCAAAAATCACTATTGATTGATATAATACATTAATAATAACTTTGCATTTATAACCACATAGCAGAGCAAAAATCTCGTTTATTATACTACTTGTATAGAATCTGAAAACGATTTCTGTATAACTTTCTTATTTTACATTTAAAGGACAGTATTACGTGTATCTTCATTAAAACATATCATTTTCTCATTGAGCAAATGGCAATAGAACACAAGAGACTTTCTGTGAAAATGTACAGTTTCCAGTATCCACACCCTTATGACGTATAAGCACTTGCTATCATGCATGGGTGACTTAGAAATTCTTTTAATGTATACCATTCTAAAGCAATTGAATTCACCTTTCCAATGATATATAAAACCACTGCTAATTATCAGCCAAAAGGCTACCCTGAGATCATTTACATTATTTCTGAAATGCCCCTCATAGTATACGTATTTCATCGATTACAATTTTGGACTTTTTATCTGTTCGAGCTCTGAAAATGTATTTCTCTTTGCCTGTCGAATTTTCCTGGATATCTTCATTCATATTTCGGAATTTCATGCTCGTTGTGCAGTCCTTGTGGTCACATAAAAGCTTGTAATGACTAAACAGTCATAGTGAATCAAAAAAAAAAAAACTTACGTAGATGCTAATAAACAATCTTAGGGTAGTAAACACAAAGCAAAGCAAGACAAGCGAACAGCCAAGATGCCAATTAAATCTTTTTAAAATTGAGAATGTTGGGATTATTCTGAAATTAATAAGCCATGGGATACGGGACGCGTGCGTGGCAAGAAAAATCCGCATGGCACTCGATGACAGAAACACTAAAAGCAAGCATTTCAAACTGCCCAACGAGTACATTACACTAAGATATAACAAGGTCCTATAGTTGTTTCCGGGAAAGACGCAAACGTTGAATTGTACATTTAACACTGTTAAAATATTGATGCTTACTTTTTGTTCCATTGTATACATTCATGCGCAATAACCAGATATAAAAATTGGAATTTGGAAACCGTCTACAAATACGTATTTGAGATGTGTTGTTGCTTAGCTGTTTGCTTCTTTCATCTGCATCGAAGTCGCACTCAGTATGGCTGATAGCTTCAAGTTACTAGTCTTTATTCTCGTCATTTCTAAGAGTATTGCTAAAGAGGAGCCGAGATGTTCTAAATATGATTTTGAAGAAAAGGTTTTGGAGAAGATGGTCAGAATGGAACATAGTAATGGTATTATGATGGATGATTTCAATCATCAAGTGACTCAAGTGAAAGAAAGTTTGGATACCACGAAAAGAGAATTCGAGGAAATGAAACGCCAAGCAGAGGAAAAAATTGAACACTGTGGACGCTTGATCGAAGGTTCGTACCTAGCTGCAAATCATTGTATAACATTTCTGATAGTAAATTGTTTTATAACATATGTACAATTTTAGGTCTGTAAGCCATATAGGGTACTTACAGAGGAGACCCCGTTGGTATTTTGCGCAGCAGAACGGAACAGCGAAGTTTTACGAAATAAATCGCACTGGAAATGTAAAAGGTTTTCAAGGGAGATAACTGAATATGATATAAACGCGATTTATTCTGTAAACAGTATGCAAATAACCTGGTCCGTTTTTTTGGTTCCATTCAAAATTACATCAAAAGTTGCATGGTTTCTTTTACTTATCTGTCAACGGGTTCAAAGAAAAGTAAAAAAAATGGGTTATGAAGCAACACAGCTTTTCCTTTTTTATTTTAATTCTTGTACTCAGATTTTTTTTAAAAAACTTCTAACTATTAATTTTGACTATCTCAAAAATAAATGCTGCTACGCCAATCGAAATTTTGTAACATATATATTCTCTTATACCTGTTTATGTCCAAATCCCGAATTTGAAATCGTTCAAACAATTGGTCAGGAATAAGCACGTGCTCTTTGTGTTCTTAGTACAATTTATATAAAGATAAATCACTTCATGTATACATATTTATCTTAGAAAACCTTTCTATAATAATATCAATTGGAATTTTAAAATTTTGAACTCGGTCTTTGCCTTTGTTTGTGTCTAAATATCGCAAACAGGTGCTGAGTTTTAAGCTAGTTAAATGCTGCAAATTAAAAAAAAAGTGACGTTGCTAGACAACTTTATGTTTAAATTATGGCAATTTACAATCTCGGACGACGTGTACGGATTACAGAAAGCTCAAAAGTCCGTCAGTAAATAAGCTAAACGAGATTAAAAACAAGAGGGCGTGACGTTTACTTACGTCGACGCTGTTTCCGTAATAGGTCTTGCGCGACAGCGTCAACTGCGACGATAATTGCAAACCAACGTGGATGACGATAGTATATTTGACTGTAAGAAATCGTCTAAATGAGTGTTGCATAAGATAATGCCGTCAGCACCTTATTTGTTTCAGAGACGTAACGCTCTTTTACTGACGTCATTTTAGTAAATGATTAGAATAAACTGCTTAATCTTAAAATTTGATACGTTTCAAGCCTTTTATCGTTAA
This sequence comes from Ctena decussata, assembly GCA_963989385.1. Lineage (NCBI taxonomy): Eukaryota > Metazoa > Mollusca > Bivalvia > Lucinida > Lucinidae > Ctena > Ctena decussata. Next base: position 29,216 of record CAXDIV010000067.1, read on the forward strand.
ATATTAAACACTGTCACAAATGAAAGGTCAGCAGATAGTAATACGAGTTCTTTCGGAATAGACGCAGCCGTATAAGTAGCTGTATCCAGACGCATCGGGACGTATCGAAGAGGGAGAAATCATTTTCCAAAATTTGAAACACAGCTATATAATACCATCAAATGTTAGTTTGCAGATGATAAAAGTATTTGTTTTACATATGATTATAAGTTTTAGTTTTTGTTTAAGAGTTTTGGTGTATGTCTGTCCAATCTTCATTGTCCTCAGCCGCTGAATAATTTGGTGATTTTGGAAATGGAGCATGTCCGTGCGTCTTTCTTTTCGACGTCCATACTTTTTGAAGTTATTGTAATAAGCCCAACTTTGGGAACAACGATATCCTCCCTTGTCAACAATAATATCCTCCATTGTACTCAGTTTTATTGAAGAGGCAATGTCCTTATTTTGTCGGATGGTTGGTTGTTTTGGAACTTAAAGCGCCTTTTGAGGTAGCATTTCAGTCTATAGGTGTCAGTGTAGGTGTCAGTGGGGGTAGGGTGTTGGACTGGGGCGGGAGGGAGAAAAGTCAGTGTTAGAAATAAATAAAAGTATATATAATATAATTTAATTTAAGATGTACTTGATATGTGTCTCTGTAGCTCAGTTGGTTAAACGCTGGGCTAATAATTAAGTGAACCGAGTTCGAATTCGGGAAAAAGCAAAAATATTTTTTTCCTCCTAAAATACACAAACTTACGTTCTTACCCTTTTGAGATATGAAAGTAAATGTATATAGCTGAAATTCTGTTGAAAGGGTTGTAAACACAGTTGATCTAACCATTTGCCAAATGATATTCTGTCAATGTCACGGAACAGAAGTATGTTGTATGGAAGCACTTTAAGGCCATACATAGGTATACGCAAAACGGTATACATATCGGGCCTTGACCTAAATTTTCACGGTTGATTGAACATAGAAAAAATCACTGTTGACTTTACCTAGTAAGTTAATAAGTAACCGCGAGTGCTAGAGTCTTCAAACTTGCTCCATATATACGCCTTGGGAAGATCATCTGAAAGCAGCGGTTCATAAAGAGTCTTGGGCTAACTTTCACGCTTGACTGAAGAGAGAAAAAATATTTTCTGTTGCGTTTAGCTTACATTCAAAGTAATGCAGGGGCTAGAGTCTTCAAACTTAAAATATGGAACCAGCTATTGCAGCTATGCACGGCCCGCACACTAGACAAATCGGGCTAATTTGTCAGAGCGGAAGCACTTTCATTGTTTATCCATATATTTTGTTTTTGTAAGGAATTAAAATTTATAACGTTTCTTTCTTTGGCTCAGTCTGAGAAAAAGGTGGAAGTGGTTAAGAGTATTTCATTACACACTGTAAGAATAAACCTAATATCATGGGCGCGGGCAAGAAAATTTGGATCTGTATCTATCATCATACCAAATATTTGTGTTTGTCATAACATATGAAAGTTCCGGGTCATAACATATGAAAGTTCCGGGTATGAATACACACCTCTAAGGCAGATCAATATGACATGCAAATATTTACTTCCCTTCTTGTCCAGCCAGTTCTAAAAAGGGTTATCGGGGGCCGGGGTTCTAAGGATAAGTCTGAGATATTTTTACTTCTTCCTCAATGAAAACATATGTTGTGACCCCTCATTAGATCCGTCTCTGAGACAGCTCTAATGAGGGATCACAACGTATGTTTTTACAAAGAATTTCATGAAGTTATCCCTAAATTATCCCTGTCACCCCTTCTTATCTGTAACACTGGTTATAACATATGTTTTTTTATGCAATATGATGAGAAATTATCTTCAAAACACATCCTCATCTGGACTTTTCAGGCATACTGTGGGTCTATGGCTATGTTTTTATCCCAGTCCTGGACAAAATTATTCCCAAGATAAGCTTACAGCCCAGCGCAGTGGCGGATCCAGAGGGGGTTCGGGGGTTTAAAACGAATCCCCTCTTAAGCCTTAATTAGGTTATTTTCATGAGGAATGTCAGGAAAAATTGATTAAACTGCACAAATCGACCCCCCTCCTCCTCAGCTAATTTGAATCCCCTTTCCAAAATTTCTGGATAAGCCCCTGCAGTAGCAGCGACACGCAAAAACTCTTACCGTAAAATGTATTTAGAGGAGCAATCAGATCTGGGTATACAATGTTTTCCACTCTCCAAAAAATTTAGGTAACTCCACCTTATAGGAAAAGTAGATCTGTCAACATTCAACATTCAAAAATAAAAAAAAGTCTCTTACAGGGCCACAACGATACAGTCTTTTTAAAAAAAAACAAATCATCACCTTAAACTATGTCTGACATCCTGTTTTGTATACCCGTAGACGTCCGTGTTCACATCAAAACTCTTTTGAGCTAGAACCTGAAGATTTTTTTCTGTAGCGAACATGATTAGTTTGTATGTATAAGCAGTAATGGTCAGACACTGTGAGACAGCTTTTTTTCTGAGAAGTAACTAATAATAACTAAATAATCAGCATTCGCCCTGGAGTTGAACATGCACGGATTTCGAAATTCGTATGGCCTTAAAGTGCTTCCATACATCACACATACTTCTGTTCCGTGACGACAGAATCAAGGGTGGTAAAGTTTCAAATTGACCTCCGTGGAGGTCTGTTGAAAAACAATTTGACTATTTTCCGGCAGGCAATTTGAATATATCCTGTCATGAATTTTCGCGGTTCACTGACAGGGTTCAGACAAAATTTTCGTTTTCGGTACTGAACCTGCAGGACAAAAGTGATTTAAAAAAAAAAAAAAAAAACACCGGTTCAAACTGCTCCATGTGATTTGGTCTCAATATACAACGGTAAAATATATATAGCATGACGTTCTTTGATTTTTTGGAATACCTATTCTAGCGAGAAAAATCTTGTCTGAACCCTGTCAGTAAACCGCGAAAATTCATGACATGGTATATTCAAATTGCCTACCGGAAAATAGTCAAATTGTTTTTCAACAGACCTCCGTGGAGGTAAATTTGAAACTTTACCACCCGTGAGAATATCATTTGGCAAATGGACAGAACAGCTGTGGTTTTACAACCCTTTCAACAGAATTTCAGTCATATGTAGGCCCTATTATTTTCATATTAAGGAAGGGCAAGAACGGAAGTCTGTTTGGAATACTTTACGTTTATGGTGTTCAGACGCCGTGAGACACCATTTTTCAAGTTATTTCGTTTGAGTATCTCAGGCAGAGAAGTAATCAAGTTTATTTAATATTCTATATTTCATCAAATGAAGAGTAAATCAATCAACATTCGCACTGGAGTCGAAGACGCACCGATTTCGAAATTTCAAGGCCGTCGTGGGCGGTCCGGCCGGTCCGGCCGTGGCCGGACCACTTTTTCGGCCGAATATGGTATTGGCCGGACCACTTTTTCCCGTTATTCCTTCTTTGCCTTGGTCCCAAAATGCATTAAAATAGCTTCTAGAGACGTCCTGAATTCAAAAATGTTCTCGGAGGAGGCCCCGACCCCCCCACCCCTTACGAGAGAAAGGAAACCGCCTCTCGTGCTCTCCCCCACTCGTGCCTTCGGCACTTGGAGAACACCCTTGGCAGTTTTAAAAGCTTGGGTAAGCATTTGAAATACAGCAAATACTCACAAAACTAATTGAGTTTCACAAGCAAAATGGTCTCAAAATGCATTAAAATCGCTTTTAGAGACGTCCAGAATTCAAAGAGTTTCCCATGGAAGGTAAGTACTCATAAATTCAATTGAGTTTCACAAACGAAATTGGTCTCAAAATGCATTAGGAATCCAAAAATTTCCTATGGGGAGGTCCCCGAACCCCCTTTCGAGAGCTAGGGGGATACCCCTCTCGAGCTCTCCCCATTCGTGCCTTCGGTACTCGGGGCGTTCCATGGCCGCACCACTTTTCAAAAGCCGACGACGGCCCTGAATTCGTATGGCACTCATGTTTCCATACAACACATACATACTGCTGTTGCATTACAGCCATGTGGCGTTGTCCACTGTGGTTTTACAACCATTTCAACAGAATTTCAGTCATATATATTGACAATCATATTTCAAAAGGGTAAGAACGGAAGTCTGTGTTATTTTAGGATAAAAAAAGTTGTTTCTCCTTATGTGGAATTTGAACTTGATCCGCCGGTTTGTTAGCCAAGCGTTTAACTAACTGCGCTACAGAGACTTACGGGAAAATATACTGAATATATATTTATACATACATATAAACATCCTTTTATTTACTTCTGCCATTGGTTTTTCTCCCTCCCGCCCCCTAGTCCTACTCCCCTACCGCCACTGACACCTATAGACTGAAATACTATCTCAAAGGCGCTTTAAATCCCAAAAACAACCAACCAGCCGACAAAATAAGGACACTGCCTGTTCAACAAAAATGAGGACAAGGGAGGATATTATTGTTGACAAGGGAGGATATCATTGTTCGCAAATTCGGGTTTAGTACAATAGCTTCAAAGAGTATGGAAACGAAAGTGTGACAATCAAACGGAAAGACGCACAGACATGTACAATTTCCAAAATCACCCAATTATTCAGCGGCTGAGGACAATGAAGTATTGGACAGTCATACACCAAAACCCTTCAACAAAAACTAAAACCATAATCATATGTAAAACAAAAATTCTATCATCTGCAAACTAACATTTGATGGTATTATATAGATGTGTTTAAAAAACGCAACAATGATTTCTCCCTCTCCGATACGTTCCGATGCGTCTCGATACGGCTGCGTCTTATCCGAAAGAACTCTAATAAAAGTGGAAGTTTTTAAATCCTCTCAGTATATTTTTACGCAGTCAGATCTGAATCTTCCCTATTCGCATATGCTACAGGATACCCTTTAACGCGACGAAATTTTCATCCTATCATTTCTTTTGCAGATTATGTTCAACGCCCACCTCATGTCTTCTCTGCATATTGGTTGTCCAATGTTAGCCCTGCCACCGGCGACGCCTTGGTTTTCACCAGGATACAAGTGAATGAGGACAATGCTTATGACAAACTCACCGGTGAATACACTGTACCTGTAAATGGCACATATATGTTTATGTCAACCCTTTGTACTCACGTATCACAATGGGTGAACGTGAAATTTGTTGCCGACGACGACGTGATTGGAGCATTTAGAGCTGCCGACAATGCCTTTTATTTCTGCACATCATCCTCGGCTACCAGTAAGCTCCAGAAAGGGATGAAAGTGAGAATAGTTGTCGGTTATAAAAAATCCGGAACAATATTTTACAATGTAGAAAATAGCTTTCACAGCAGCTTTTCTGGTCACTTAATAAAATAATTTTTAAGAGCGCCGAGTTGCATTTTGGTTGACTGAGACCCAGAAGGAACAAGCTCAGAATAACCATGTGAAAAAGATCGAACATAATGTTAATCCTTGAAGCGCCAAACAGCCGACGACGAAGTATGAGCCCCGACACGGAAAAAGCAACAATTTAAAGTGGCATATGCGTCCAGCGAAGACTCTGATCAGCCTGGGCATCCACCCAGTCTGATCAGAGTCATCACTGTCCGCATGGAACCAGCTTAACCCCTTAGCTACCCTATAAGCGCATAGCGAGGAGTCTGACCAGACTGGGCGGATGCACATGTTGGTCTGAGTCTCGCTGGGCACAGATACCGCTTTGTTGGTTATGTCTTTGAAAAAATAAAATTATAAAAAAGCTTGAACAAAACATTTCTCTTTTTTTAAAAAAATATGAGTCAAAATAAAATTATAAAAATAAAAAGCTTGAACAAAACATTTCTCTTTTTTTTAAAAAATATGAGCCGGCTCATATTTTTTTTAAAAAAAGAGAAATGTTTTGTTCAAGCTTTTTTTTATAATTTTATTTTTTCAAAGACATAATACAATATAACGTACATTCATATTATAAAGTAAATTTTTTATATCATAGAAGTAAATCTGAAGTGATTTATCCAATCTAGCTTATTTTAGAAGAGAGATAGAGTAGATGAGAGACGAAAGAAGCAAAGAAGAGAGAAAAAGAATAAGAGGAAAAACTAAAGAGAAACAGAGAGAGTGAAGACAGAAAACACTAGATGTTTCTTTTTTGAAGGAAACAAACATATATACATATATATTAACGTATATCAAGGTCGTATTTCTACACGGGTAGAAAACTCTTTTGTTCTTTTTCTAACTACAGAACCAGTCCCGCAGATTGAACCCATATAACATTATCAAAGCTTACGGTTGATCTTTTTATTCGTAATGCATGTTTTGTTCAAGCTTTATAATATTCAGATGATAAACAGTGCAGATCCAGATTAGATGGCTCACTATGACTCTACCAGTTCTTTTACTTAAGAGTAGTAAGTTATGCTTTTCATACATACAGGTTGAATAGCATTGTTATATTTTGACTGCCTATTAGATGAAACTTGATGAAAACTAAAAATTTATGTTACAGGTGGGAATGAAATTGCGTGATTACTAGATATGTGTTTTAGTGACTGTAGCTTTAATATTTGCCCAGCAATACATATATTTGTATAAACATTTCTTTAACTGCCAAAACATTTAAATATTATTTTAATGATTATGTTGTTTTTATGATGCAGGAATGCATCGATAATATGCAGATTGAAATGCACACTGTGTAGTTGGTTGCGTGATTGTTTAGGGTTAATGGCTCTTTGAGACAGTATTTCAATCTAGAAAGAAAAGTGCAAGACAGCTCTCACCTGCACCTACTGCAAGCACAGTAGGCCTTACTATTATCCAAATTAGAAAGAACGTAACCCAACACAATTTCCGAGTCCGACCAGCCTAACAAACTGTGTAGACCCTGGTCAGACTGGGTGCAGTCTGGTCTGGGTCTGCAATGTTTTCGCAGACTTGTTTGTCTCAATACTTCGAATTACGGTAAATCCTGGAAATGTTTATGGACGGACATATGGAAGGACGACCGGATCGCTAAATCACACATGGTTGATAATGGTCTTTCCCGTTGAAACGATTTTAGCCGCGACTTAACAAAACCAAAAAAGTGACATGTGTGCCCGGCGAAGACTCGGATCAGCCTGGGCATCCGCCTAGTCTGATCAAAGTATTCACTGTCGGCATGGAGGTAATTTAGACCCTGAGGCTATTCTAAGACTTGTAACACAGAGCGAAGACTCTGATCAGCCTTAAGAAGGTGTCCAAGCTGGCCTTAGTCTTCACATGGCGTACATGCCACTTTATTCGTTTTGTCATGTCGCGACTAATCTAATATAGCTATATGAGATTTAACTGCTTGTACCACATGATCTTCACAGCCACAAGGGTGGTAGCGAGGGTGGCGTGATGGTGCTGGGTATAACTTCCAGTGCCGGGGCGTCCTACAAATTTGGATAATAGTGGGACAGGGGCCTACTGTGCTTGCAGTAGGTGCGGGTGGGGGTTAATTGGACATTTGTTCTCTCGTCTCTCATTTCTCTTTTTCTTCCTCCCTCTCTTTCGGAGATGGCCCGATATAGACTGAAATACTGTCTCAAAGAGCCGTTAAACCCAAAACAACAACAACAACAACGAGAATATTCAATGAAAGTACATACCGCATTTCCTCAGTTTTAAGAAGGAGGGTTTTTCCTTCCAAAACAATTACAAAAATCTAGATTTTTGGAAATATTCTGGAAGAAAAATATAAGACGGATCTGGGATAGGATGACACATCTTAAACCAGAGGATACCTATAAGTTCTTGGACCTTTTTTCCGATCCTGACATAAAATTTATGTGTGAATATAATTTGTACGAAACAAGAAATAAAAATTGCTTAAACCAATGCAGAATTTCAGAACTAACTTAAAGACTGGTTTGGATATTTGGGGTTTTCTACAAACATGAAACACTTTTTTATAGCCGACAAAGGTCGGTAATGTGATCGTCAACGTTATAACCAATGTAACCATGATTATAATAACCAATTTGATCATGACTGTAATTACCAGTGTGATGATGAAGAGAATTACCGGTGTGATCATAAAGATAATAACTAGTGTAATCATGATTATAATAGCCAGTTTGATTATGATCGTAATAATCAGTGAGATCATGAACATAATTACCGATGTGATCATAAACATAATAACCAATGTGACTATGAACATAAAAACCAGTGGGTTCATGAAGATAATAACCAATGGGTTCAGGAGCATAATAATCAATGCAATCATGAACATAACAACACTGCGATCAAAAGCATAATAACCAGTGTGATCATGAATATAAACAATGTGATCATGAACATAATAACCTATGTGATCATGATAGTCACTATAATAACCCTGTGATCATGAACAAAATAACAAAATGTTAATGTGATCAAGGAAATTATAGCCAATGTGACATTATGAGATCATGATTATTATAATTGATATAATCATGAATATACTGACCAATATGTGTTAGAATATCTCCGATCTTTCCCGGTTGTAATGACGACTGGAACATGTTCCAATAGCAGTACTTTTTACTGGAAATACAGTCAACTTTCGATATCTCAAACATGGATATCCCAAAGTATCTAAAATATTTACGGACTAAGTTGGACAAATTTCCTATTGTTATTTTCATTTCAGCTCCTTTTATCTGAAACAACTGATACATCAAAGTAAATTTTCTGAGACCAGAAAATTTACTTTTAGATATCTGTAGTTTGAGATAAACTTTGACTTTTAGATTTCGAGAGCTAAGTGTATCACAAAAGTTTGAAGGAAATACCCAGGAAAAGCCACAGCCACATAGTACTTTCCACCCGAGACAACAAAACAAGAAGGAAGAAAATAACGCAAACCATAATGCCCGCGTTCACACGAGCAAAGTTTCTATGTCACAGAAACTTCATCAATTAAAGTATGCCAAACATTTTGCGTTTGCACGGAGCAAATTATTTGTTAAAGAAAATGTGACATAGAATCTTTGCCAAATAAACTTTGGCAATGAAATATTTGCTGCAGTGTTCACAAGACCAAATATAATTCGCCAAAGCTACCTGCAGCAATGAAACAAAATCTTTTTCACATTTTCCACGCTTAAAGCAAAGTTCTTTGTTACATCATCTTTAGCAAAGTTCTCCGTTTACATGGACAAATTTAATTTATCGAAGGAACTTTATCATATATATTTGTCAAAGAAACATTGTCATATTTTTGGCATTTACACGAGCACATTTTTCTGTGGCAAACCGTCTTTGCACAGAAACTTTGCCCGTGTGAACGCAGCTTTATACGGAATCTACAATCTGCGACGAGGCAAAATACTGCCTATGACAAGTAAAAAAATGAATAGCTAGAAATAAATAAACGTAGAGAAAATCAATAACTAAAACAAACGAATATTTTCTAACTGGTTATCGAATGTTTCTTAGTATCTGTTAAACTTGTAAGTAAAAGTTAAATCTGTAAAATTATCATCAGATATTTACAGTTTCCTTTGATCTTGGTGTTGTTGGATTATGGTTTAACGTCACAATAAACAATAATTCATTTATGTCGAGAGGTTGTCTCCGAATTTGTAGAACTGTGAAAATTGACACTCAGGTCAAGTTACAACTACTAGCAGCTCTTTTTCACGGGCCCCGATGGCTGCGGGCTTACAGTTTCCTAGTAAACAGTGTACGTCGTGCACGATCTTACACAGGTCTTAAACATTTTTAACCCATTTGTGCCTTACAAAATCTTCTGTCCTCATAATTTGTGAATTGAGGGGTGTCTTGCTTATTATTTTTTTATTATTATTTTATTTTAAGGAATAATACCCATTTATCGTATGCAAATAGTGTAGACCCGACCCTAATCACAGGCCGCGTTTTGCGGCGTCTGATCTGGGCCTGCATTGTTTTTCAAATGTCCTGTTCATGAGACAGTACGCATAAACGGGTTACCGTAATAACCCTAAAATTTTAGACTCGTAGAAGTTGGACAGTTATTGTTACAAAATTCTTAGAAATTGGATTTTACATATGTTAATGCATCCAAATGATGCTTAGTGAATGGCAAACATTGTAGACCCTGATCAAACTGCTCCTTGAGGAGAAGTTTGATCTAGGTCTACAATGTTTGCTTAGACCTGTCTGTCCGAATATTTACGGTCATTACGGTAAGTCCTGTTCAGAATCATGAATGGTATTCAATGTTTACTGAGAAAGTGTGAATTAAAAAAGAATGAACTATGAACTATAAAGTGTAAGGAATGAACATTGAAGTTGAACAATGACATACGAACTCTGAATAATGAAGCATGGAATCTGAATTCTAGGTCCATGAGTCATGAGAAAGTGACGAATCAACTATATATTACGAATTGTGAAGAATAAATTATGAAGTGTAAACTGTGAAATGTGAATAATTAAAGTGACGAATGAACTATGAAGTATGAACTACAAAGTATGAACTTTTAACGGCAAAGTGTGAAGTATTGAATGTGGAGTATTATTAAGTTTAGTATGCACTTAGAATTGTGAAGAATGAAATGTAAATACTTAAGAGTAATTCTCTATAAGCACCAAAAAATTGCAATAGGGCGTGAAAATGACATATCTCAGATTTTGATGAAACTTAGTGTCTTTTTTGCTTATGTCAAGTGATGAACAAAGATACAATTTTTTCTACAATCAAACTGTCCGTTTCCATGGCAACGAGGATTTTCTCTTTTTTGGCCTAATTTGGTGATTTTTCCTATAAAATATGCCAGTTTTGACACCAGTTGTATTGACAGTATTTCTCAACAAATGTTATTGACACTCATGTCTTTTAAGAGACCCATGTAAGTGCTGTGAACGGATAGAATTTTTTTTTCTGTTTATCCCTAGGGTCAAGGAGTAGGTGACCTTGACTTCTATCTAGTAAAGCATCTCTTTAAAAATATCAAAAATTGGCCAATTTTGAAAGCACTTTGTTAGAAAATGCGGCTTTAGATTTTTTTCATTCTCTTGGTACAGAGAGTATAACACCGAGCTCTTAATATATAAAAAAAATGGAGATGGAATATTTGTTAAATTGAAAATAATTTTCTTTGAATTTTGTCACCGTCAGGAAAATCAGAAGAAACTGTCATAGCAGAAAATCTGTTATAAGAGATAATATCTGGAGAATGTTAAGCAAATATGAGCAGAAATACAAATAAATACATTGAATACAGTGGAGGGAAGTTACATAAATACTTTTCTCATTCAGAAGTATGTTTAAAATTTACAGTTTGGGGTGCAATTACCCCACCCACTTCCACTGAATATGAAATGAATGCAAAAGTTACATGCCATGGATAATATATCTCAAGTTTCCATAATTGTGAGTAAACTGAAACATTTTAAAAGATCACCACACGTTTGCTGTCATTGTTTTTACATTGTTTATCATTTGGTAACAAAGGTAACTGTTATTCTATTATGTGTCAATGTTCATTTACACGGATATTTACAGGAAATCGTTTCAATGCTGATGAAACATATTCCTTGTTATTTACTTTTTACATAAGCATACGCATTCTAAGTGTTGATTTTGTTAAATAATATACGATAAATCAGTATTTTTATAGTTTCTATGACAAAAACCACTCATTCCTTCCACAAAGAAATTAGGCAATTTGAGCGTATGTAGTACAATGTAGAGAAAGAACTGCAACTGAGCATAAATAGAGATGGATACATGTATTGGAGAAGAAATAAACCACACATACAATGTTTATATTTTTTCATTCATTAATATGTTTAATCTGTATATCTAGGGGGTGAGTTACCCCACCCACCTCATTTAGTTATACAACGAATTCATAAGCTACATACTATGAGTTTGATGATAAAATAGCACCTGGTACACTTGTTTTAATGTTGCTCATCACATGTCTGGTCTGCATAAGCGTTCTTGTCTACTGTCCTTTGTTTGTGTAAAAGTTCTGGATGGAGGCACGCATGCATATATACAAAACTGAAGTTTTGTCGACTGCCTCGCTTACGGCAAGCGGGTTCGACAAAATCCTGTGACTTTGAAAATGGCATTAAGGTCGCCAAATTCTAAGTCATTGTCTTGCCTAAAAGGTTGATCTTTGCAAGTTTGGTAAAAATGAATCTACTGGTTCAAGATACATCTTCGTTTTTCAGGTCAAATCAACAAATGACCCTTAAAAAATAGGGTCAAAGTCACCAAAACCTAACTAGAAACATGGGAACTAACAGGGCCCGCCTTTATGAGACTGTTGGTGGAATTTTAGTCGTATGTCCCCGACAAGAAAATACAATAACAGCTTTCTGTTACCATGTTGTTGCTTCATGTTGTTGGAATTAAGCCTCTGGTAGAATAATTAAGATACGCTCAAAAAACAAAATCATGACTGATTAAAACAAAGACAACGACTCTGTAAAGCAAGAAACTTTGAACACCTTCAGATATTCTGATGATGCTTTATATTTGTACCAAGTTTTGTGAAAATATCTTCAAAGGCTTAAAAGTGATAGATTGGACAAGGTCTCAATACCCAAAATTACAAAGGGATATAATTCTGTTCAGTAACATAAATGTTGGTGCAGTTATGGTTCTTTTTCTCTTCAAATTGTTTGATGCTGCTTTACATTTGTATCAATTTATAAGAAAATATCTTCTACAGATTTAAAGTTAGAGAGTGGAATGATTTCTATACTGAAAATTACAAAAGGGCATAATTCTGTAGAAATTGTAGATGAAGTTAGTTTTAATTCTCTGCACATTGTCTGATAATGCTTTATATTTGTAAAAAAATCCAAGAAAATATCTTTGATGGTTTAAAAGCTGATAGCAGATAAAATTTCTATACTTTAAATTACAAAGGAAAATAATTCAGTACAAAAGTAGATGGAGTTGTGGTTCTTATTCTCTTCACATTGTCTAACAATGTTTTGTATTTGTACATAGTTTCATGAAAATATCTTTGAGAGTTTTAAAGTTATAGAGCGGACAAGATTTCCGTACTGAAAATTACAAATGGGCATCATTCAGTAAGAAACATAGATAGAGTTATGGTATTTGTTGTCTGCAAATGGTCTGATGATGATTTACTTTTGTACCAAGTTTGTGAAAATATCTAAAACGGTTTTAGAGTTATGGAGCAGACACAATACCCATACTAAAATTACAAAGGGGCATAATTCAGTGAAAAATGTAGAAAGAGTTACACTTCTTTTTCTCTGCACATCGTCTGATAATGCTTTACATTTGTATCAAGTTTCGTGAATATCTCAAACAGTTTCAAAGTTATGGAGCGGACACGATTTCCGTACCAAAAAATTACAAAGGGGCATATTTTAGTAAACAATGTAGGTGGAGTTGTGGTTCTTTTTCCCTGCATACATGTATTGTCTGATGCTGTTCTACATTTGTACCAAGTTTCATGAAAGTATCACAAAGAGTTTCAGAGTTATGGAGCGGACACGATTACTGTACCAAAAAATTACAAAATTACAAATTAATTCGTCTGGCAAGGCCCTATTAATCAGTTATGAATCTTCTCCAAATGATGATTTAGGGCTAGTTAAGCATAATTCCAACAAATGCTTCGTAATATAGGGTATAGATAAGCCATTTTTTAACCATTTTAAGACCACCTCTGACCTCCAAAACAGAATAAAGGTCAAACAATCCATTTAGCGGCTTTCTATGACTTCCTGGGACCTTTAAAACTTCTATATTTATGGATAGATTTCAAAATAATTGTGCACAGTTGTTCTCCTTGAAGAGCAGAAGTGCCATTTGAAACATTCGTTCAGGTAGGTCCAAGGTCAAGGTCACACTTAAAGGTCAAATGGTAAAATGGTCATATATTGAGCTTGTCCGAGCCATTACTTCTATATTTATAGATGGATTTCTAAATTATTTGGCACAATTGTTCTCCTTTATGAGTAGAAGTGCCATTTGGAACATTTGGTCAGGTAGGGCCAAGGTCAAGGTCACATTCAAAGGTCGAATGCTAAAAATTGTTATAAATTGAGCTTCTCCAGGCCATAACAGCTACATTTATGCATGGATTAAAAAAACGGCACAATTGTTCTCCTTGATGAGTTCAAGTACCATTTTAAACATCTGCAGGTGTATCCAAGGTCAAGGATACACTTGAAGTCAAATGATAAAAATAGTCATAAATAGGGCTTGTCCACGCCATTACTTCTACATTTATGGATGAATTTCAAAACAGTTTGGCACAATTGTTCTCCTTGATGAGTGGAAGTGGCATGTGGAATTTATTATGGTAGGTCCAAGGTCAAGGTCATACTTGAAGGTCAAATGATAAAAAATGTGATAAACTGAGCTTGTCCGTGACATATGATTTATACAGTTATGCATGAATTTCAAAATAATTTGGCACAATTGTTCTCCTTGACAAGTAGAAATGTTTGTTCAGATTGGTCCAAGGTCAAGGTCACACTTCAATGTCAAAAAATAAAATGGTCATAATGTGTGCTTGTCATGGCCATAGTTCCACTTGTTTTCCTTCATAAGAAAAAAAAAGAAATATGCTGTATCATGATATATACTTGTTTGGCTTCTTTCTAATAAGTAAATGAAGCATTTAGTCTTGACATAGTTATAGGTCACTATAGCAAACAGTGGGCTTGACAAGAAATATGCTGTATCATGATATATACTTGTTTGGCTTCTTTCTAATAAGTAAATGAAGCATTTAGTCTTGACATAGTTATAGGTCACTATAGCAAACAGTGGGCTTGACAAGTTGTCCCTGGACAATCATCTTATTAATTCTTTCCCATGTTCCAATGGTGTGTCTGTGCAAGTTTGGTCACACTCGATCTGTTCATTCCGGAGATATGGTGCAAGCAAACCATTTTTAACACTGTAAGTCCTCATGTGACCTTGGATATAGGGTCAATATCACCAAAGTCTAACAGTGTTTCCCCACCTCCTTATAATATACTTGTGCAAGTTTGATCAAAATTCATACATACCTTCAGAAGATGTGTTGCATACAACCCATTTTCACTGTTTTTTACCACCTGTGACCTGAAAATATGGTCAAGGTCACCAACTTTTTTCAGTTCTTTTCCACTTCCCTGTGATATATTTGTGCAAGTTTTATCTAAATCTATCCACTCGTTCAGGACATATGGCGCCAACAAGCCATTCAGATACCTCCTATGACCTTGAAATGGGGTCAACGTCACCAAAACCTAATCAGCTCTTTTTCCCCACCTAAAGATGTATTTTTGCAAGTTTGGTGAAAATACATTTAACCCTTCAGGAGATAGAGTGCAGACATGAAGTTATACTGACACACAGACACCGACACCAATGCAGACGGGATCTGCACCAAAACAACATACCCGCCCTCCCTTTCCTCCAAATGTTGGGGGGGGGGCATAAATATGTTTATCCACCTCCCGATTATAAACTTATCTCCGTTTCGTCATAATCCATCAATCGCGTTAGGAATTATCATGCAGACAAGCCATATTTCAACACGCTACAACCTCCTGTGACCTCGAAAATGAGGTCTAGGTTACCAAAATCTTATCAGTTTCTTTCCCATCTCCCAGTGAAATGTTTATGCAAGTTTGGTTAAAATCCATCCATCCATTCAGGAGATATGGTTCAGACAAGCCATTTTCAACATTTCTGACCTCCTGTGACCTTGAAAGTAGGGCCAAGGTCACCAAAATCTAATCAGTTCTTTTTCATTTCAGAGTGATATATCTGTGGAGGTTTGCTTTAAATCCATCCATCCATTCAGAAGATATTGTGCTGACAAGCAATTTTTTCCAGCACTCAGTGACCTCCCGTGACCTTGAAAATAAGGTCAAGGTCAGCAAAATCTAGTCAGTTCTTTTCCATTTCACAAAAAATGATATATTTGTGCGAGTCTGGTAAAAATCAATTTATCCATTTCGGAGATACGGTGCAGAAAAGCCATTTTTCATCATTCTGTGACCTTGAAAATAGGGTCAAGGTCAACAAAATCTAATCAGTTCTTTATCCCTACCCAATTATCTATGCATGCAAGTATGGTCATAATCCATTTATTCCTACAGGACATAGAGTGCAGGCAAGGGCTACGCAGACGCTGATGGGATCCGCACCAAAAAAAAAAATATGTCCCCCGTCCAGCCCCCCACCCACCAACCACTGTGGGAACTTTATGAAAAAAAGAAAGACGACAGAAATAATGAGCTTGTAGAAGCCCCCTAGACCATTCAAAATCAGCAAAGACTGGTATATATTCATAGTAGCATGCAACTTTTAATTTGGTTTTGCATTGAAAGAAAGTGGGTGGGGTAATTTAACCCCAAATTGTAAGGTACTAACGTATTTTTGAGGGTGAAAACTCTCTATGTAGTTTTCTTCAGTTGTTAATCATGCATCAATTTGTATTTTGGCTCGTATTTCTTGAAAATGTTCAAGATATTGTATTTTATCTCACAATTTCAATTATGAAAGTTCCTTCTGATTTCTCTGACGGTAACTAAATTCAAAGAAAAATATTTTCAATTTAAAAAATATACCATCTCCAATTTTTTGATATATCAACAACTAGACTTTGTACTCTCTGCACCAAGAGAAAGAAAAAATTCTATAGCCGCATTTTTTAGTAAAACATCTTTGAAATTTGCTGATTTTTGATGTTTTGAAATAGACGTCTTACAAGGTGGAAGTCAAGGTCACTGACTGCTTTACCATAGCAATATGAAGAAACTTTTCTGTATTTGTAAGCAGCACTTACATGGTTCTCTTGTAAAATGTAAGTATCAATACCGTTTGTTGTGAATTACTACCAGAACAATTGGAGTCCAATCTTGCATTTTTCATTTGAAAAATCACCAGATTAGGCTGAAAAGCAGAAAATACTGGTTGCCATGGCAACGGATGGTTTGATCGAAGAAAAACTTTTTATTTTTGTTCATCACTTGACATAAGCGAAAAAGACACTGAGTTTCGTGAAAATCGGAGACATGTCATTTTCACTTGATTTTGGTGCTTACAGAGAATGACTCTTAATAACTCAAATTCAGAGCCCATAATTCGCACTTCATAGTTTATACTCCACACTTCTTAGTTCATAATTATGAAATAAGAACTATGGTATGTGAACTTGCACAATTTTATGCTAACTGCTGTTGGACGGAAGGGTATAAGCGCTTGGCTTGCATGGTAAGCGCTCGGATTTTTTTCCTCTCCACCTTTTTCGCCAAACTGATAGTTTTTGTGCTGGTTTCTTAAAATTTGAGCCAGTTTTGGCCAGTTTTTCGCTATGTTCAGAAGTTTCTTGAAAACACACACACACACACACACATACACACACACACACACACACACACACACACACACAAACCACACCTTTTCTGAAAACAACCCCTCCCCACCCCCCCCCTCTCTCTCTCTCTCTCTCTCTCTAAAAAGAAATCAGAAAAACGAAATAAGAATAAAATTCGATTATGTCTAATTCATAAATGGCGACACTACTACTATCAGCGTGAAAGATCCGCTTGAATTCTTTGCTGTTTTCTCGACAAATCGGCTAATCTATAGTGCTGGTTTAAACATATTTATTTCATGCTTTTACAGTACATATATACATTGATACAATAAAATAATAGGATTGGAACGAAAGCACAGACTTTTACAGTAATATAAACATTGATACAATAAAATAATAGGACTGGAACGAAAACACACGCTCTTATAAAGTTCCTCTCCCTAAAACATTTTTTACATGTATACATCATGGGGACAATTAGTCAAAAAAAATAAATAAATACATAAATAAACCATATTATCCAGTAAATACTTGAATGATATCATATTTCGAAAACAAGTATCTGAGCAGCCACTTGTGAAGCACTACCCTACTCCAGTGCAGTGATTGCAAACCCTGCTCTGTCCGGGTATACCAGCATTGCATATGTTGCAGTTGCTGTAAGTCTAGATTACAGCTAATTTAATATGTTTATTTTAGGCAATAGCAGTCAGTTCAAAAGTACGCTTAGCTTTTAGATTTTTTTGTTGTTTTGTTGACTTCCCGACTTTAAATAAATCTTGCATTACTTTTTTCTTTGGTTTGTTTCACTTCACTTCGCATCGCCTTGCTTCATCCTATTCCACCCGCTTAGCCTCACCTCATTCACATCTTCGTGACACTACATCTTATCTCGCAAGATAACATAACCCCACAAAACGTACCCTACCCTACCATACGCTATCCTACCCTATCCTACCTACCCTACCCTACCAGATTAGAAATTTTGAAAAGGGCAGCTAACTAAAAATACTGAAACAGTGAAAGTTTTTTCCTTGTCTGCGATACAATTGTCTTGATCAACTCATCTGTGAAATCATGACTGACTCTTTTTTACCGTTAGGAATTATGGCATTGCCATGGAACACATATATTTAGGAAGAGCATATAACTCAAAAACTTAAGCACCATGATTTGCCTTCCTTGTTATTTATTGCTGTTGTTGATATTGTTCTTGTTGTTGTTCTGCGTGTGAAAGAATGGCGTGTTTGTTCTGATAATATTACATATGACTATTTAGAGGATGCTTTTGTTTGTTTGCTTTTTTTTAAAATCTGTTTGGAGAAATAATAAGCACTGAACAATATCACTTTAGCAAAAACAAAATTATAGGAATTAAAGTGTATTGTGAAGAAATCTTGAGAACTGTTCCGATAATTCTTGTAAATCTCTGAAAAATGTTCATATTTTTTGTATGAAATATGTTTATTCCCAGTCCGTTTCTCCTTCCGATGAGTCAAGAAGGGCAGTTGTCAGTTATTGGCGAAAGTATGTCCACTTAGTGCTAGTTAACCGCTAAGGAGGTCTAAGCCTGCACAGGAATAGTGTGATCAGGGTAACTGACAGTCCCGACATGACCATAGCTGTTAACCGAGGACGTAAAGCAACAAAACAGCAACGACAACAACAACAAGTTACCAGCCTGTATCAATGCACAGCTTGATTTGAGTCTCCGATGATTCAATGTGCGCTAAAATCCTTTGCTCCAATTAGTTTTTCTTGTTTGTTCTTGCTGTCTGCTACAGTTTAACGCATATGAGCGCATAACGACATGACAAAACCAACAATGTGGTTGTGCGCCCAGCACAGACTCAGATCAGCCTGGGCATCCGCCCAGTCTAATCAGAGTCTTCGCTGTCCGCATGGAGGTAGCTTAGACCCTTAGCTACCCTTTTTAGCGCTGAGCGAAGAGTCTGATTGGACTGGGCGGATGCCCAGGCTGAGCTGAGTCTGCGCTGGGCGCACAACCACATTGTTGGTTTTCTTGTGTCGCGGTTCATATGTCTCGTATAGGAGAAAAATAAGCAAACAGCTCAACCTTTAATCAGCATCTGGCTGCTGGCTATTATGACATTTTAATTGAGTTTCACAAACAGATCCCGGAAGGTTTTCTTTTTCTTCAGGAATCAGAGATAGCATGTTGTTCCTGCCAACATGCCACCCAAAGTGCAATGAAACCATAAGATAAACATGCTACTATAAGTTATGCAGCTCTTTATGTTTAGAGCATAATGCTTATTGTCAAATCCTGTTACTTATGATATCATGCGCAACACAGCTAAACGGCTATTCTCGTTTTTAGTTTCTAGCATTTCTTGATATAGTAATATTTTACCTTTTCAGTGGTACCTTTTTTTGCAAAATTCATTTGTTTGACGTCAAAATCTGAAATTTAGTACTTCCGCCTTCTGACCTAACGTTGCATTGTTGATGACGTTTGCGTCGAAAAACGATATCGCAGTTTTAAAATTGTCTAGTCCTCCGTGACGGCATACATTCGAACAAATGCACGAAATTGTTTCGCTGACTTCCGACGTCATTTATTCAAAATAACGTCAGCGACGTTAAAGGCCCTTTTGCTACGTTGCGCATCATATTGTATTACAGTATATGAATGTGATTTATAGTTAATAAAATATCGTTTAAAGCCAAATACACACGATTATAGAATTTGGTATAAATTCAGCACTGTTTTATATAAGCTTGCAAGACCTTGACGAATTTAATACCATTTCCTGATAATCTTTCTAAGAAAGCAAAAACTGCGCATTTTAATTCTCAGTTTTAATAGAAATAATCTGGTACCACAATAATCTAAATCATGAAGAAAAATGGGTACATTTTCAAGGGAAGCAGCTCCGCCATCTCCTTTTTGCCCCTATCAATAGGGACTAACTCTTAAAGGAAACAATTGGCTCCTTCAGACGCATATTCTTTCCTTTAAGATTAGGTCCCTTTTGAAAGGCTTTTGCTATTAAAGAAAGCAAATAAGAAGTCACAGAAGCTATTCCCCTTTCTGACAATGGCAGAAAAACATTATGTACCCAGTTGCCCTAAACTATTTCAGAAAAAAAAAAGAAAAAAGTTTCTCCATAAATCGGCAAGGTGTATGCTAAAACAAAAAAAGTTAAAAACAAATCAATATTGGATCATGTCAAGATCATACTTAGATCACAGATTTGGGACTTGTCAGTATGGTCCGGTAATTATCTGTTAAACAGATACCAAATAGATCATTTTTAGAAAAAAAGGTGTTTCAGGCCTGCAATCCGTGAAGTGTTAAAAGGTGCACGCGCAAACAAGAAAGTTATAAAAGAAATCAATATTGGATCATGTCAAGATCATGCCTAAATCACAGCTAGATTTGTGATCTGCCAGTATGGTCTGGTAGTTACATTTTTATCCGTTAAATAGATACGTTTAGAAAAAAGGTTTTCTGGTCTACAATGCGTAAATGTTTAAACTGTGATCCCTAAGTGATTTGATAGAACGCGGGTTTATTCGCTTCCATGTAGTGATCTGTTTGTTATTCATTACGTCTTAGAAGAATCAAGAGAGCCTTTGAAAGTGATAAAAATGATTTAAGTATGATAAGTTTGAAAACTATCTCACGCCACAGAACTATTTGAACTCTGGAAAGGGTCACAATTTATCTGAACGTGCTTCATTGTATACATTGGTCTTTTTGAAACCCCGCCAGAATTTTATATAAGCAATTTAAACCTGGAGAGAGTTAGCAGCCAGAATTAGTCAGTGAGAGAACATACAAGTACTGTATATTATCAGTATGTGTTTTGATTTGAAGCTCTATGAACTGTGTGGATTTTAAAAGTTTAAAGAATTAATTCTGTCAAGAAAAGAAAAAAACACACAAAAAAAACTGAACATGATAATAATGTGTGTAAGTGCATTGGCGTTAATGTTTATCAACATATCCGTCCTGTCTGAAGCCATATCTGATATACAATGTGGAAGACCTTTTGAAAGCGATTGTGCCTAAGTTATGACAGCACAGGGCTCTAAGACATAGCCTATGACTGAATGAAGCATGTTAACCCTTACCGACTGGAAATAATCCATATAAAAGCATTGTTGACTGAATGCATCGAATTTGGTTCAGTACTTGGTGCAAGTAGCTTTGACCGAGACAGCATCAATTTTTTTTGTCCATTTATACATCTGTCGCATAACGTGGTTGGAATCCCCATTGCTTGGGGAAAAACTGTATTCCAGTATTTCAATTTAGTCAAATTCTTAACATTTTGAAAATTCTGCCAATGTGCGTATATACATCTAGACCTGCGGATACTACTTGGTGAAATTCCAGCAATACATATGTTGGGTTATTTCATAAACTTACCTGATTAGTACTATTATTATAATAATAATTATTATTATTATTTTGTTACCTTTTATTGCTAACCCCTATGGCCTTGACTGCGCAAAAAACGACTTCGCAATGGCTTGTTTAGTAATCCGTCAGCCTGTGATCTGTTTGAGTGACCTTTAGATTTAGATTTATTAAATTATTAATCTTTAGATTTATTAAATTTTGTGATCCAGAAAAACTTTATTATATAGCAATGAATTTGTGTAAGTGATCCAAGATTTATTTGTTCGTGATCCAAAGTAGATCTGAAAATGATATTGGAATGATTCTATAAATGATCCTGACATCTAGTTTCAGAATTTGAACATTAATTAGTAGCCCTTACCTCATTTGCATAGCAAATCGGATCACTTCTAGATCAGCAGAACATTATGATCCGAGAGTGTTTGATTGAAATGATCGTGATGCGTGTTTTGTTTTGTTTGGAATGGGTACATTGCCATATTTGATTACTATTTTTGCAAAGGGAGCAACTTTTATGACCTCTTGTTTGCTTCCCCGGAAGCAATATCCCTTCTTTAAGTTAACGGAATCAACCCTTAAAGGAAAGAATTGCTCAAGAGAAGCAAAATGCTTTAGAACAAGTTCTGGGGCCGTATTTATAAAACGACTTAAGTGGTTGCTATGCGGTTGCTAAGGCTAAATATCTATAAAGAAGATTCCCTACAACTATGAAATTTGGTCTGGAGGAACAGTCTTACAAAGACTGTTCCTCCAGACCAAATTTCGTTGTTTTAGGGAATCTCCTTCAAAGAAATTTAGCCTTAGCAACAGCATAGCAACCACTTAAGTCGTTTTATGAATACGGCCCCTGTCCTTTGAGAGTTTTACCTTATTGAGAAGGGAACCAAGATGAAAATGGCATAGTTGCTTCCCTTGAGCGTGTATCGATATACCTCAAGCTAGCTTTCAGATTGTTTATTATTCCCCGCCGAAGGCGGAGGGATATAGTTTTCTCCATGTCCGTCCGTCCGTCCGTCTGTTTGTCTGTCCATCCTTCCATCCGTCCGTCCGTCCTTCCGTCCGTCCGGAGCCATAACTTAGTTACCACTAAACGGAATTTCACGAAACTTAAAAAAGTATATACATGTATATCACAATAACGCGCTGATGCACGTGAAGTTTCATCAGGCTGGTTTCAGTAATGCAAGAGTTATCGCCCTTTGATTGACTTGAAATTAATGAAATGAGCCATAACTAAGTAACCAATCACCAAAACTTCATGAAACTTAAAGTAGATATGTATCACCATAACACGGATATGCACATAAAGTTTCATTAGAATGGCATTAGTAGTGTATGAGCAATTGCCCTTGAATCAAAATATGATTGCCAAATTCAGTCATAACTAAGATAGCAATGAACAGAATTTTATGAAACTTATACTAAATATGTATCACCATAACACAATGGTGCATCTTCCGTTTTGTGGGATTTGCTTCAGTTAGCACTGAGTTATTGCCCTTGAATTGGTTTACAATTAACAAATTGATTCATAACTAAGTAGCCAATGAATGGATTTTCATGAAACTTAAAATAATTGTGTATTGTCAAGACAGCAGTGCACATTATGTTTTATCATAATCACTTAAGTAACTTGATTTAATGCCCTTGAATTGCTTTAAAATCCACAAATTAGCCATAACTAAGGTACCGGTGAACAAAATTTCTTGAAAAGGAATTAAAATGTATCATCATAGTGCAGTGATGCTGAGACAAGTGTTTAAGAAGTACAGCTTCAGCTTATGCCTCACTTATCCAGGAGTGATTGCCCTTGATTTTATTTACAATCCGCAAGTTGAACCTTAACTAAGTAACCAGTGAACGAAATTTTAAAAAACTTCAAATAAACTATAAACGAACCAGGGCAACTTCGGCGGGGGATATACATTCACCGAATTTGCTTGTTTTCTTAATCTTCTTCAATACCATTATTATTTACACCGCTGCACTGAGCACATGCAGAACAGAATTATAGGTACTTGCATGTTATTTTCCTTTAGCAGTTCTGGTTTCTTCTGATGCATGTTATTTATTTATTTACATTGTTTATTTGCAGAACTGGGCCCAGTTGTTCAAAACTAACGACGTCGTTAGCTAACGTTTCGTTGAAATTTCAAATGTTAATATCTCTAATATGCCAATATTTTTGTTGAAAAAATGTAAGAAGCTTTTGCACTGCACAAAAAGTGGTCAAGAACTTTCGACGCGCGTAAAAGAGAATTTGGATCACACGAAAAGGGAAATGAAAGAGAGTTTGGATATCATGAAAAGAGAATTCTAAGAAA
>CAXDIV010000067.1:53205-157355 GCA_963989385.1 Ctena decussata
TGATAGCCGACCCCTGCGGCGACTCCCAGAGAACCACCAGGCACCAGCCCGCTCCCAAAGGCAGTGCTGTACGAATCTCAGGTCAAGTGGCTGTAGGCCACTATAGCCCTTAAGATTTCTAAGGACCCGTAAAGAGTCCTTTTTGTCACACCTGCTTTAGCAAGGTGCGATATAGGCGTCCGGTTTTCCGTCCGTCTGTCAGTCCGTCCGTCCGTCCGTTCACAATTTACGTCGACCCTAGCATTTTAGTCCATTCAAAAGACTTATTCTCTGAAGCCACTGCACCTATGGTTCTCAAATTTCACATGCAGCATGATCAGACAGCAGGGCTTTAGAATGATAAAATTCAGGCAGGTCGAGAATGCAAGATGGCCGCCATTACTAAAAATAGCAAAACCAATAAAATCAAGTTTTTCTTCAGAACCGCTTGGTATATTTGGCTGAAATTTTGTATGAAGCGTAAGTTGGACCTTGGTATTTAGAATTATCAAAATGAAAAAAATCTGTAGTGGAATTAGGTCACAGTGACCTTACGTCGACCCTAGAATAATTTACGTTGACCCTAGCTTTTAAGTCCATTCAAATGACTTATTCTCTAAAACCACTGCATCCATGGTTCTCAAATTTCACATGCAGCATGATCAGACTGCAGGGCTTCAGAATGATAAAATTCACGTGGGTCAAGAATCTAAGATGGTCGCCGTTACTAAAAATAGCAAAACCAATAAAATCAAGTTTTTCTCCAGAACCACTTTGTATATTAGGCTGAAATTTTGTATGAAGCATATGTGGGACCTTGTTTTTGAGAATTATCAAAATGAAAAAAATCCGTAGTGGAATTAGGTCACAGTGATATTATGTCGACCCTAGAATAATTTACGTCGACCCTAGCATTCAAAGTCCATTCAAATGACTTATTCTCTGAAACCACTGCATCCATGGTTTTCAAATTTCACATGCAGCATGATCAGACTGCAGAGCTTCAGAATGGTAAAAGTTGAGAATGGTTGAGAATCTAAGATGGTCGCCGTTACTAAAAATAGCAAAACCCATAAAATCCACTTTTTTCCTCAGAACCACTTGGTATTTTCATTGAGTTCTTAATGTGAAGGCATACAGCAGGTGCGACATAGCCTTCCGCAGAATTCTTGTTATTGCTAGCCCTTAAATGAAATCCTCTCCCTGTTACCTCTTAATTGGGAACAGGGCTGAGGTCCCTTAAAATGACCTTAAACCTAAGTGGGGATTGACGCAGTCACCTGCTAGGGACCCTTGCCAGGTCCCCCAAGGTTGAGATAGTTGCACCCTGTCCCCTATCTCCCTAAGTTCTAATCAATTAGTTGAGCCATAATGTGGGTGCAACTATTAAGTTTAAATTTTGAACTCCCCCGTTAAATTTGAGCTTTTTAATTTTGACAGTAGGAGTTTGTTCCCTTTGCCTAGCTTGTAATCATTCAACGTGACCTAATATTGATATAAAGGAGCAAGATAGCCAAAGAAAAATAAAGAAAGGTTATATCCCCTTGTCAATGGGGGATAATGATGTTTACTAACTCTGGTGGTTAGTATTTATAAGTTGTGTGCAGTGTTAGTAATTTTGCTGCTGTCAGTAGTGATGCCAACGATAGGGTGCTCGCTTGTGAATAACATACCTCACCCCATAGAGGCATTACACTGCTTTTTGGTGTTAGTATGCATATGTGTATTTGCATGCTTGCAATATGTAGTGCTTGCATATGTGCGTGCATGTGTTTGCATGCTTGTGTGCTCGCTAGCATGTTGCTGCCATGCATGTGTGCTTGTATTTTAATGTTGGTGCTTGTATCCTGCTGCTCCATGTCTTCGAGGATAGCTCCCATGCTGTGCTGTTGCCATCGTTGTTCCTCTTCTGGAATCCAACGTTGATAGCTGCCGTGCCATAACATTAACAGGCATACCAAGGTAAGGCAGAATGACTACTACCCCCGAAGAGACAAGGCAAACTGCTATTATCCAAATAAATAGAACCTAAGTCCATCCGTCAGTGATCCTTACTTTCAGAACTTAATTTTGTTGCACTTTAATGTTTGCATGAGGGTCCCTAATTATTCTCATATCTAAATTTATTGGGACAGAATCCCTGGGTTTGAGGTTATAAAGCGTGAGTATAATCTCAAACTCAAAATAAAGCACACTGATTGGCTGCTTCTGAGCACATGCTCGGAAGCAGCCAATCAGTCTGCATTATTTTGAGTTTGAGATTATCAAACTCAAAATAAAGCACACTGATTGGCTGCTTCTGAACACATGCTCGGAAGCAGCCAATCAGTGTGCTTTATTTTGAGTTTGAGATTATACTCAAGTTTTATAACCTCTGACCCTGGTTTGGACGATATGTTTTGCACATGTGGCAAAAAGAATATATGGAAAATAGCATATATGGTTTCGTGTTTACATGATATGCAGAGAACACATATGCTCTCAGACTTTCCCACCATTTATCTGGAAGTATCTGTGTAATTTTGTCATCTTTTATGTTACAGAACTGGAGGCTGAGGACATGCTGATGATTCCAGTTTGTGTGTTAT
Organism: Ctena decussata; assembly: GCA_963989385.1. Classification (NCBI taxonomy): domain Eukaryota; kingdom Metazoa; phylum Mollusca; class Bivalvia; order Lucinida; family Lucinidae; genus Ctena; species Ctena decussata. The sequence continues at coordinate 55,773 of CAXDIV010000067.1, forward strand.
TTACTGCACATGCTTATGAGCAATTGTAGCGTATAGGAGTATAGACCCAAACAGGAAAAAGCATACAGCTTTTTACTATAACTCGCCGAGCCGGGTAGCGCAATCGGTAGGGCACCCGACTCGTAAGTCGGAGGTCCTGGGTTCGAATCCCGGTCTGGCCACATACTTTCGTTTCTCCTTCCGCTGATTCAAGAAGGGCAGTTGTCAGTTACTGGCGAAAGAATGTGCGCTTAGTACTGGTTAACCGCTTAGGAGGTCTAAGCCTGCCCAGGAATAGTGTGGTTAGGTTAACTGACCGTCCCGACATGACCTTAGTTGTTTACCGTGGACATTAAGCATCAAATCAACAACTACAATTTTACTATAACTCTCCCATCTGCTCAGTGTGAATCAAATGCTGTTGAAAAGGACCTAAAACCACATTATCCGACCATCTGTAACAGGACAGAAATGTTATGGACTCAACGATAGGTGGGAGCAGGCTGATCAGGGTCACGCACTGATAACTGGATATAAAAGTCATCAAAAAGCTGTTTGATATCAGGAACACAGGGTATAATTGATTCCGCCAATTTTCCCTTCCTGCAGAGACTGTACATCGTATTTGGCTTCTGCTGAGACTGTCCCCAATCTCTTGCTTCCTGCCGAGACTTCTGTACATGATAAATGGCTTCCTGCAGAGACTTTCCGCGTGATTCTGCTTCCTGCCGAGGCTCTCGGCAGGAAGCAGAGTCACGTGGACAGTCTCAGCAGGATGCCATTTTTTACGAGGACAGTAGTCTCTGCAGGAAGCAAGAGTTCGCGGACAGTCGGCGGAAGCCAAATATGATGGACAGTCTCTGCAGGAAGCGAAAATTGGCGGAATCGATTATACCCTGTGTGGAAACGCATCATAATTTGAAACCATAGCCACTCATTTTGAACTATTTAACCCTTTGTAGACTGGAAACCTGTTTTGGGGACATAATTATTCAAACAGTGCAGACCCAGCTCAGAAGCTGCAGAAGCTTCATCTGAACAGGGTCTACACTGCTTGATTATGAAAACATACAATAACAGTGAAAACATTCACAAGAAACCCCCTAAATCTAGAAATGGACTCATCCAATAATAAGGATGGTCCAGTCAACTGGTCATAAAAGGGATAAAGGGCCTAAGGGACCGACCATTTGATATTCTGGGGGGGGGCCTGGTATTCTTGATGGAGACTCGACATTTTATTTCACTGGCCTCTGGAAACAATTTCTTTTTTTTTCACCATGTGGGAGCTAATTTATTTTTTTTACAAACTAACTCAAACAGGTTATTTTTTTTTTCAATTTTATAGCTGAACTATCAGATCCTTGTTTACCTGACCTTAATATCCTTTTATTTTACCCACATCAGTATTTTTAGACCTTTTTTTTCTCACAAAAAGAACATGGTGCTGTCTTTAACCAGGACAAGGGCATGGCTTATTTAGCTTGCTTTTGCAAACCATTGCCTGGAGCATGTTACTCTTTTCATCTAAGGTACAGATACAAACATCCCTGTATGAGTTTGGCAAAAAATTAGGCCTTAAATTAGGGATATTTTGGCCAAAATTTAGGGCTATTTTGGCAAAGTTTTAGGGCTAACATTAGGAATTTAAGTTTTTTTTCTATTCCAATATATGCCTAACCATGCTTTATTCGTACTTTAGAAAGTTTGATAAATACTTACATGATAGAGTCACATTACTCACATGATAGAGTCACATATACATGAATGGCAATTAATAAAATGGCTGAAAGTTATGTGCTAAGAAGTTAACAAAGGGGGGTCTGGGGGGCACAGCCCCCCAGAAGCTAAAGCAATTTCCCAATTTCAGTGGCAATTTTAAGACTGGAAACAATAGAGAAAAACTAGGAATGATTATAAAAATAGGGTTTTTTATATTAGGACTTTTGCCTTTTAGAGTGTTTATTGTGCCATAATGGTTTTGTCTCCCATAAGCTAGTGACTCTTTTGCAATTTAGTTTTAGTGGAAACATTTACTTAGTAATGTGGCAGATCAATAATACATGTATGTGAATGTTGTATAGGATGTTTTTGTAAATGTATGCACATGCGGGCCCGCTGGTGTAAACCAATTGTAGATAATATTAAAATATTACTATAAATATGGGGGTCTGGGGGGCCCAGCCCCCCAGAAGCCAGAGACATTATAAAAACTCTATTCCAATGGAATTATCTGCAGACAATATTTTTTTTTTTAAATTTTGGGTGGAGACAGGTTATTTTTTTCTCTTACTTTTGAGGCCAGATTATTTTTTTGAACCCCCTTATGAGCCAGGATATTTTTTTCTTGCATATCCAAAGACAGGGAATTTTTTTGATAAATATACCAGGCCCCCCCCCAGAATATCAAATGGTCGGCCCCTAAAATGAAAATTTGTATTTTGTAAATGCTTGAGTGAGTGATATGGGTTTTACGGTACCACAGCACAAAAAAGGCTATTTCCTGCCAAAAACGCTATAATAAAAGAATATGTTTTATAGGCATAAGGTCAGAAATGAATGTATTTTGAAAATGCAGTGAAGACCGTGAACAATCTGCACATCATCTATTTATTCAGATATAAAGCTTGTTACTCCTCCAAAACAATCCAAAAATCTAGAGCCACCTTATAAGATGGATTTAGATTTTTTGGGGCTGTTTTGGAAGGAAAAATTCCATTGTATAGTAGAATTAACAAGACTAGTATGATGTTTGGGTTCATTCTAGGGGGCAAAAAGGGTCTCCTTAGGGAAAATAAAAATTGACTGTTTGGGACAGGTGACCCCTTGATACAAGCTCATTTGCACTGTAGGTTCAAATGACCCTAAGAAGATGGCTGCAAAATACAGATGGCCCCTTATTAATTAGTGTGACCCCTTAAGACAGGTCTGACTTAGGTATTGTAAACAAAAAAGTATTGTAAATATTCTCAGTATTGAGACAGTTTGGTTTTGTCAAAATCTCACAGTATGATCAGGATCTACACTTATGGAGCACTCTGGTTTGGGTCTACCCCGAAAGAGCAGTTTGATCAGGGTCTACACTTAGGGAGCAGTGTGATCAGGGTCTACACTTAAGGGACAGTTTGATTAGGGTCAACACTGTTTGCAATTCCACTGTTCAAATTGCATTTTACAGCCAGATTTTTGCATTGTAAGATCCAAGGTGTTACATTTTTATTCCATTCCATTCGGGATACCCCTTTAGGGGTATCTGGACAAACAGTTTGGATCCAGATCAGGCCGCACAAACGTGGGGCCTGATCTGAGATCCAAAGTGTTTGCTGCCTAGATATTATTTCTACAAGAGTTGGTTAGACCAAGATTGTCAAAATATTCTTGATTTTTGATGCAGACAACAGTTTCAGCAGACAACAAAAAATACCCAGAATGCAATGGGCTTTTTGATTGATTGATTGATTTGATGCTTAAAGTCCACGGTAAACAGCTAAGGTCACGTCGGGACGGTCAGTTAACCTAACCACACTATTCCTGGGCAGGCTTAGACCTCCTTAGCACATACTTTTGCCAGTAACTGACAACTGCCCTTCTTGAATTAGCGGAAGGAGAAGCGACAGAGCCAGACCGGGTTTCGAACCCAGGACCTTTGACTTACGAGTCAGGTGCCCTACCGATTGCGATGCAATGGGTTATAATGGATCCAGTAGCTACTTTAGGTGTCACAATTTTTTAGAATATTTATGGTGGATAGTTTTGGTGTCCCAATTTTTTAGACTTTTTACGATAGATGACTAAAATTAAAAGACACTTCAGATAATCTATCCAGATAAAAAGATATTGTCTCTTTAATGCGCAATTTTACTTCAGAAAATTAAAGGTCAGTTGCGACTTGCAGTTACTGTAAAATTCAGACAAACATGCTACAGCAAACAGTTTACAAAATATTACATTTTCAAAAGTATTGTATGTAAAAACTCCACCATTTTTATACCCCGCCACACTTTAGTGGCGGGGTATTATGTTATACCTTTCGGTGTCTGTCCGTCCGTCCGTCCGTCCGTCCGTCTGTGCTCACCATTTCCGATCGATAACTTGAGTATTTATTCACAGAATTTTTTCAAATTTTGCATACATATTGTTATCGGCGATGAGTGGTATGGGATTGTTAATGGGCAAAATCCGTCCATTTTTAACGGAGTTACTGCCCTTTTTATGTCTCCCCCCTTAAGGGTCGGGAGACATATTGTTTTTCCCCGGGCGTCTGTCTGTCTGTCCGTCCGTCCGTCTGTCACAAATCGTGTCCGTTCTATAACTTGAAAACCGCTCAAGCTATATTCGCGAAACTTCATATAAATATCAATCAACATGAGACGACGTGCAGAGTGCAAGAATGGTAACTCTGGCATTTATACTTTTTGAGTTATTTCCCTTGGAACTTAGTCCATCACAAAATCGTGTCCGTTCTATAACTTGAAAACCGCTCAAGCTATATTCGCGAAACTTCATATAAATATCAATCAACATGAGACGACATGCAGAGTGCAAGAATGGTAACTCTGGCGTTTATACTTTTTGAGTTATTTCCCTTGGAACTTAGTCCATCACAAAATCGTGTCCGTTCTATAACTTGAAAACCGCTCAAGCTATATTCGCGAAACTTCATATAAATATCAATCAACATGAGACGACGTGCAGAGTGCAAGAGTGGTAACTCTGGCATTTATACTTTTTGAGTTATTTCCCTTGGAACTTAGTCCATCACAAAATTGTGTTTCAGTTGTGTCCGCTCTATAACTTGAAAACTGCTCAAGCTGTATTCACGAAACTTCATACAAATATCAATCAACATAAGGCGATGTGCAGAGTGCACAAATGGTAACTCTGGCATTTATACTTTTTGAGTTATTTCCCTTGGAACTTTGTCCATCACAAAATTGCGTCTCAGTCGAGTCCGTCTATAACTTTAAAACCATTCAAGCTATATTCATGAAAGTTCATACAAATATCAATCAACATCAGACGACGTGCAGAATGCACTCTGGCGTTTATCCTTTTTGAGTTATTTCCCTTGGAACTTTGTCCATCACAAAATTGCGTCTCAGTCGAGTCCGTCTATAACTATAAAACCATTCAAGCTATATTCATGAAAGTTCATACAAATATCAATCAACATCAGACGACGTGCATAATGCAAGAACCATAACTTTAGCATTTATACTATTTGAGTTATTTCCCTTAGAACTTTGTCAGTCACAAAATTGTGTCTCAGTCGTGTCTGCTCTATAACTTGAAAACCATTCAAGCTATATTCACGAAACTTCATACAAATATCAATCAACATTAGAAGAATTGCATAGTGCAAGAACCATAACTCTTGCGTTTATACTTCTTAAGTTATTTCCCTTGGACCTTTGTCAGTCACAAAATCGTGTCTCAATCGCTTTATTACTTGAAAACCGGACAAGCTATATTCACGAAACTTCATACAAATGTCAGTCAACAGTAGACAACCTGCAGAGCACAGCATTTATTCTATTTCAGTTATTTCCCTTGGAACTTTGTCATTCACAAAATCGTGTCTCAATCGTCTAAGCTCTATAACTTGAAAACCGTTTAAGCTATATTCATGAAACTTCATACAAATATTAGTCAACATATAAATAGACGACGTGCAGAGCACTGTAACTCTTGCATTTATATTTTTTGACAAAAACTAAATATGAATATCAGTCAACATTACGTGACATGCAGAGCATAACAACTATAACTCTTGCATTTATACTTTTTACTTATTATGAATCCCTGCTTCAGGGTAGGGAAACATATTGTTTTTCCCTTGGCGTCTGTCTATTAGTCTATCACAAAATATCTTTACTGGACACGAGCTCATTGTTTGCATGAAAAATGACCAGTATTTGCATTAGAAATTGTATTTAAAATTTCCGTTTGAAATTGTATTTAATGACTGATCCTTTTGACATCAGAAAGGGGGGAGACATCTGTTTTTTCGTAGAAAAACAATTCTAGTTCGTATTGGAAAAATGGTTTCTGGCCTGTTATTCCTTTACTGTTCATGATATCTGAATGAAACTTCACAGATATGTTGCACATCAAAGGTTACATATTGTGACTAAGGACCGTCACTCTGACCTTCCCAGTTTGTGAGTTATCCGCCCTTGATAGGTCTGAAAAAAGGTTTTTGACCTATTGTTCCTTTACTATATGGAATATCTGAATATAACTTCACAGATATGTTTCACATCAAAGGTAACATATTGTGACTAAGAACCGTCACTCTTACCTTTCCCGTTTGTGAGTTATCCGCCCTTGATTGAATTAAAAAATGTTTTTTACCCTTAGTTCCTTTACTATGTGGAATATTTAAATGAAACTTTACAGATATGTTTCACATCAAAGGTTACATACTGTGACAAAGAACCATCACTCTTACCTTTCCAGTTCATGAGTTATCTGCCCTTGATAGGTCTGAAAAATGGTTTTTGACCTGTAGTTCCCTTTCTATATGGAATATCTGAATAAAACTTCACAGATATGTTTCACATCAAAGGCTTCATATAGTGACTAGGAACTGTCACTCTGATCTTTCCGGTTTGTGAGTTATCCGCCCTTGATTGATCTGAAAAACGTTTTTTTTATCTGTAGTTCCTTTACTATATGGTTTTTCTGAACGAAACTTCATAGGTATGTTTCACTTCAAAGGTTACATATTGTGACAAAGAACCATCACTCTTACCTTTCCAGTTAATGAGTATTCCCCCTTGATAGATCTGAAAAAATTTTTTTGACTTGTAGTTCCTATACTATATGGCCAAAGCTAAAAATAGAAATAAATCTTAGAATGACACAGAGGGCACACTTAATATGATTCAATCATCATGAAACTTTGTCAGAATGTTTATCTAAATGAAATCTAGACCATCTTAGAAACTGGGTCATGTGGGGTCAAAAACTAGGTCACTGGGTCAAATCTTAGAAAAACCTTGTGCACACTCTAGAGGGCACAGTTATGATCTAATCTTCATGAAACTTTGTCAGAATGTGTATTTATATAAAATCTAGGCCAAATTTGAATCTGAGTCTTGTGGGGTCAAAAACTAGGTCACTAGGTCAAATCTTAGAAAAACCTTGTGTACACTCAAGAGGGCACAGTTACAATCCAATCTACGTGAAACTTTGTCAGAATGTTTATTTTCATGAAATCTATACCAGATTTGAAACTGAGCCATATCAGGTCAAAAACTAGGTCACTAGGTCAGTTCTCAGAAAAACAGTGTGAACGCTTTAGCGGACACAGTTTTGTTCTAATCTTCATGAGACTCTGTCAGAATGTTTGTTTCCAACAAATCTGGACCAAGGGTGTTGGGTCAAAAAGTAGGACACTAGGTTAAACCATAGAAAAACATTGTGTACACTCTAGAGGGCACAGTTTTGATAACTTTGTCAGAATGTTCATATCTAAGAAATCTAGACCAGGTTTGAAACTGGGTCATGTGGGGTCAAAATCTAGGTCATTAGGTTAAATCTTATAAAAACCTTAGGTACACAATAAAGGGTTCATTTTCCATTTAATCTTTGTGAAACTCTGTCTGTCGGTCATATGGATGTCTCTGAGGTTAAGTTCACAGGATACTCAGGTGAGCGATCCAGGGCCATCATGGCCCTCTTGTTTAGAAAAGGGGTCATCCAGTGATATCTGTCATTTATAAAAATGCTGTCATCCCTAGCAATCAGAAGTGGACTCTTCCATCTTGAGTTTGGGCAAGTCCATTATATAGAGAAGGGGTTTTCTGTAGTTATACAAAAGCTGTCATCCCTCGCAGCCAGAGATGGACTCTTCCATGTTTGGGTTTTAGGCAAGTCCATTATCATGAAAAGGGGTAACAATGAGTTACTAACTATAAACTTTCCCTTTATATCTGTCATTGACTGTTCCCGCTCTGAAGTTAGACCACTCCATTATTTACACAGGGATTCCCTACTCCTTCAACAGAAGCTTTCACCCTTTCAAAGAATCAGACATGGACTGTTCTATCTTTGAATTTAGATTGGTCCATTGTGTAGATAAGTGGTAATAGTTAATCTTATGAATTTTACTCATCCATTATAAGAATGGTTGAGGCCAAATAGATGGAAGGGTTGGGAGCATAATTCCTTATCCTACATGAAAGTCACAAAAAATAAACTTTATATGTATGATGTTAACTCAGTTGAAGAATGACCTTAATAACCCTTCTTATAAAAGAACAGCTACCATAAATTCAAAGTATTTGGACAGAAAGGTAATAGAGGACATACAGAGATATATGAGACTGCAGTTTAAGCAGTCTGGGGACTGATGGATTTCCATCACTAACATTTGTGATGGTTAACCATGCACTTCAAATGAACTGACATTATGGCTTACCATAACATAATTACTGAAATTTTTTTCTTACAAGATGTCACTACATGTCCGAAGGATGTAAGGTGATGGCAAGCCATGATGTTAGTTTCTTCTGGTGTTAATATGGCTGACCATGACAAAGGCCAAAATCGGACCATCGGCTCAGTATTTTAGGTCAGTGTAACCTCTGTTTCATGGTCCAGTGATTTTGCCTCATATTTCTATCACCATTTAATGGATTTGCATTATACTGTGTTACATGGTTTGGCTGACACTGTGAATGATACCATCTTAGTTGAAGGTCAGTTCATTGTCTAGTGATTTAACCTCATGTTTCTAACACTATTTCATGGATTTGCATTATACTTGGGCTCATGGTTTGGGCTGACACTGTGAGTGGCCTCATTTTTATTGAGGGTCAGTGTGACCTATATTTCATGATCCAGTGATTTTTGCATCATACTTCTAACTCTTTTACATGGATTTGCTTTACACTTGGGCGTGGGCTGACACTGTGAGTGACCTCATACTGATTGTAGACCAGTGTGACCTATATTTCATGGTCCAATGATTTAAGCCAATATTTCTAAAACTATTTCATTGACTTCTTTTGTACTTGGTATAATGTTACATTCACATTACAGTGATTGACCTCACATGTTACTTCTAGGACACAGTGACTTATATTTCACTGTTCATATATATTGTCATATCTCTAGCAATATCTTAATTACAGGTTTGAATTTTTCGTAGGAGAGCTGTTTATTTCTGACACTGCAGTTGATTTTATTTCACTTGGCTGGTATTGTCCATATTAAACTTGCGCTTTTTAAAGTCAAGCTCCCGCAAAGTTGCGCTTTATTGTCTTCTGACAATTCTTGTTAGAACAGTTGCGGTGACTACTTTTTTTGGTGTCCAAATTTTTAGAATCTATATGATAGAATATTAAAAGACACATCATATAATCAATTTAGATAGAAAGATATTGGCTCTTTAACATGCAGTTTTACTTAAGAAACACTTGCAGTAACCTTAAATTTATAGACAAACATGCTACAACAAACAGTTCAGACCCAGATCAGACTGCCTAGGCAACTCTGGAGTAGTCTGATCCGCTTTGAAGTGTTTGGCAACAGATTCCTGACTTTCAATTGGACAATATGGGCTAGTCCAGCTTTGAAGATGGAAGATTCTATTACACAGATAGTTTTGATGTTTGAATATTTTTGTTAAATACCCAAGATGACTGTTTTCACCCTAGGTTAACTATGTATATACAAGGGCTGTTACCCTTGTTCTTAAACAACCTGGTCATTGTGGCTAAACAAATTTGTTAAGCCATGATGACCAAGTCATTTTGGAACTATGACTCTTTTTCATTTCATAACAGCCTTGGAAACATAGTTTACCAGGTGTGGTTTCGAATTGTCCACTTAAACCAGTGCCTGAGCCCCGGTAGCTCAGTGGGTTAAGCACTAGCCTACTGTTCTAGCGGACCTGAGTTTGAGCCCACTTGAGGCTAGAATCTTGGGGTTCCATTGCACACAGCCTTTCATTATCACTGTCCCTTCGTTCATATATGACTGAAATACTGTTAAAAAAAGACGTAAAATCACAAGTCATCAGTTCATCATAAACCAGTGCCATGAGACATTTTACACAGGGTATAATCAATTTCGCCAATTTTCGCTTCCTGCAGAGATTGTCCGTCATATTGACGCTAGAATCTTGACGGAAGTGACGTAACGTAAACAATGGCTGCTTTTTTTGAATTGTAAACGTTATAAATTGCCAAAACGTCGAATTTAACTGGTGAGAGGTAAATTCTCATTTGAAATTTTAGCGTATCAACTACAGTTTACATATGGAACTCTTTGTGCTGTGTTAAAGGTTTGATTGTGCTCTAGTTTTACTAAATAGTTAGTGTATAGAAGGACGGCAAGGACAGCTTCCAAAATGCAGGACGGCGTTGATAGTCTTCTAGGCTTTGATACAGTCATTTACGTCGACGGAGCGTGTAGGAACAACGGACAGGCTGATGCTAAAGGTGGGTGTGGTGTTAATTGGGGCGAATTACATCCCATGAACTGTTTTGAAACATTAACGGGAGATAAGCAAACAAACAACAGAGCCGAAATGTCTGCGGCGATCATAGCACTTTGCCAAGCATCAGCAATACATTTGATGAATGTCACAATTGTATCTGATAGTCGCTATTTGAAGGAAGGTATATCAAACTGGATTAACAAATGGAAACACAACGGATGGAAGACAGAGAAGAAGGCTGACATTTTAAATAAAGACTTGTGGGTCCTGCTTGATGTTTTGCAGAATAATATGGAAGTGTCATGGCAATGGGTGGAAGGTCATGGGTCTAGTGAGGGCAATATTGCGGCTGACAAACTAGCCGGTCAGGGAGTATCGGGATCATCTTGCTACTGGCAGTATCATGCAGTGCAGTTTGTTTCAGTGTCAAGTAACGAAGTGGTATCAACAAAATCGGAAGAAAAAGCTAATTGCAGCTTTTGCAATACAGATTTCCCGGGAAAGACTATTCAATGTAGTGACTGCAAAAGCATGTGCCATTATTCTTGCACAAGATTACCAAGGTATCAGCTGTATGCGCTACATAGTACGCACCGTAAATTCTCCTGTGAGACATGTCTAAATATACCAAATTCATTTGCCTGTGACATTGAAGATGGGGTGACTCTAAGAGAAACTGTACAGCATGAGCAACTGGATTTAGACCAGGCTTTATCACTGTCAATAGATACTCAGCTGGGCGACGCATTGTCGAAAAATAACAACATTGTGGAAAAGATGCTTGAAAATTTTCAGTCTTCTACCATACATGCTTTAGAATCGTCTTTTGTTAAGGCTATTGAAAAACTCGGCAATGTTCGCCACTCTTCAAACGACGATGACCTGCAAACCAAGATCAGCCAGCTGCTACTTGAGAAGGAGAAGTTATTAAAAGAAAAAGAGCATATATTAAAAGCAATGAAACCTCAGGAAAAATCAAGCCACCCTGATGCAGTACAAGAGTTAAAGGAAGAGAAACAGAAACTACAGACTGTAATTAAGGAACGGAACGAGCTGCAAATATCATTGCATAATAATACCACTGACTTTGAAATATCGAAATCAAAGATACAGTCAGAAATCACAGTTTTGAGACAGAAATTGGATGCTATGTCTAGTAGAAACGAAATCTTTAGCAACGAGGTAGTACGACTTGAAAAGACACTGTCAATGAAAAACGAACATATTTTATCCATAGAAACCTGTAATACGGAGCTTAAGAGCAAAGTTGACAATCTTCAAATGGAAGTACTATCTTGGAAGTTACATGCTTCAAGGGCAGATGATTCCTTAGTTGCCGGGGGCTCTCAGCAGTCTTCTATTGTCATCAACGATGAGGAAATTATTCCGCACAGAGGGGATACTTACAGCTCTGTAACAAAGTCGGGTGTTACAAAGGATCAGCATCGGGCGGCGCCGGTCTCTGAACAACAAACGGCATCGTCATCAAATTCATCATACTGCGGAGAACCAGTACAAAGAAACGAGGAACCCCAGTACAGAGAAGCAACAGAGAAAAATAAAGAAAGAATAATTCTTATTGGCACTTCAAATGTCCGATACCTTAGTTCAAGATATATCGCGGGTAGCAAGTATTACATGCATAAGGAAATCAAATATACAGTGGCTGACGCTAGAAAATATATAGAATCACTTACAGAGAGTGACATAGTTTCAAAGTTTTTGCTTCATTTATCATGCAATGACATAAAATCAGTGACTCCAGAATCTCATGCTGCAGCTTACTGTAATCTAGTGACATTGATACATGAAAAGTATCCTGACGCAGAAGTTATTGTTTCCCTGGGACTACCTCGCAAGGATACCGTATTGAACAATAAGATAGAGGTGTCAAATGCAATGATTAAAGAGAGACTACTCGGTGTGCGGAAAACAAGCTTGTGTGATAACAGCAACCTTGCATTTAGGGGAATTCCTAGTCACGGCGTTCTTGAAGCTGATGGGCTACATTTGTCGCGGAGAGGGGTATTTATCTTGAACAGCAACTTTAGGTCTTCTCTGTATAATACATCAAGTGGAGCAGACTCAGCGCATAATCAAAGAAGCAATACTAGATTCAATCGTTTTCAGAGGGCTGGCAATGGGCGGAGATCTACTAGTTTTAGGCGTTTTGGCGGTGAACGTTTTCAACGATAAAATTTCATCATGAAACGTACTTCTGTGAATATTGCCTGTTGGAACATAAACTGTCTAAAATCTAAACTGTTCGATAAATCAAACGATCCTGTTTTTCTGAAAGAGATTTCAACCTTCGATATCGTATGTTTGTCAGAAATTAAATGCAAAATGGAACACGTAAGTTTTGATGGCTATAGTACGCATGTTGTTCAAAGAAAAGCTGTCGATAAGGGACCCGTATACGGTGGTATTGCAATTCTGATTAAGCGAAATATTAAGCCTGGTGTAAAATTTTTGCCATCGACTTCGTCTGAGTACCAGTGGATAAAACTTGACAAAGACTTTTTTGGCCTTACTAAGAATATCTATATGTGTTTTATTTATTATTCACCACGCAATTCTACTTACAACAATAGTTCTGATGTTGACATTATTGCGTCAGTAGGTTCAGATTTGTCGCGATATAGCTCTGATGGCAATATATTACTCTGTGGCGACTTTAATGCAAGAACAGGCTGTAAGATACCTGATTTTATTGTCAATGATAATGATGTACATGTTCCGGTTTCTAATCGTTATTTAGAGGATGTAGACATAAACTGCCGTGTGAGTCAAGACCATGTAATTGATGCGAGGGGGAGAGAACTCTTAGATTTATGCCTTGAAAGTCAATTGCGCATTCTTAATGGACGATCATTTGGCGACTCTCAAGGCATGTTTACGTCATATAAATATAATGGTAATAGTGTTGTTGACTATATGCTTGTTTCTGAAAATTTGTTATCGCAAATATTATACTTTAATGTGGCCCTTAATATTCCTAGATTATCTGACCATTCTAAACTTAGCTGCAAAATTATTGCAAATTACTCCTCGGAGCATATTGTTGACAATCTTATTTCGTTTTCGCCTCAGTATAAATGGTCAAGCATTTCTGCAGAAAATTTCAAAGATGCTCTCTGTTCAAATATAGTGAAGCAGAAGATTGAAGACTTTGAAAAATTAGCGCATAGCTCGTCTGTTGACCACATGGTCAGCAAACTCAATGATGCTATAGTCACTGCAGCTGACATCTCGTTAAAAAAGAAATCAAAAACAAAGTCAAAACGTCAAATGTCTAAAAAATGGTTTGATTCAGAGTTATATAAAATGCGCAGAATGCTCGATCAAAAAGGCTGTTTGTATGCCAAATTTCCAAATGATCCACATATTCGCGGCTCCTTTTATAAATTTAGAAAAATGTACGTTAAAGCTTGCAAGCGTAAACGAAAATCATATAAAACTGACCTTATTGGCAAACTAGAACATTTACATGAAAATGACCCAAAGGCATACTGGAAACTTTTAGAGGATTTGAAAAGTGATGAATCGTCTAATTCAGAAACGCATATTACGGCTGGTGAATGGGTGGATCATTTTTCAAATTTAAATAGTGTAAATGAGATGTTTATTGCTAGGGTTCAGGAGATCTCCAATCTTTTGGCACAAGACAATATCAATGAATTTTGCGAAATTGACTTCAAAATAACAACGAAAGAATTATATGATGCCGTATTTTCTTTGAAAAACAATAAAGCCGTTGGTTTCGACGCAATATCAAACGAAATGCTAAAATGCAGTTTTAGTGTACTGCAACCATGTCTTCTTAAGCTGTTTAATAGCATACTTTCTACAGGCATGTATCCTAGTTGTTGGAAAAACGCGTACATCACTCCTATTCATAAAGGGGGATCTTCAGATAATCCTAATAATTACAGGGGTATTTCAATAATTTCATGTACAGCAAAATTATTCAATACCATACTAACAAGAAGATTGGACGAATTTCTGGAACGTCATAAAGTTATTAATCCTGTACAGATAGGATTCACAAAGAAAGCGCGTACGTCCGATCATATGTTTGTATTAAGAACGTTAATAGAAAAATATACGAAAGACAGAAATGCTAAATTGTATGCTTGCTTCATTGACTTTCGTAAGGCTTTCGATAGAGTTATCCATCCTATTTTGTTATACAAGCTGCGGAAAATTGGCATTTCTGGAAACTTTTTTAGTGTTATCAAAGATATGTATGTTAACAATTTTCTAAATGTCAAAATGAAATCAGGGTTTACTCAACCGTTTGCTTCAACTATTGGAGTCCGACAAGGCGATACCCTAAGTCCTGATTTATTCAAGATATTTATAAATGATTTACCCGACGTATTTGACAATGACTGTTGTGGCGTTGATGTTGGTACGTACCATTTGAATTGTTTGTTATATGCTGATGATGTTATTTTGTTATCAAGAACAGAAGCAGGTTTACAGAGGTGTATTACAAAACTGGAACAATACTGTGATGAATGGTGTCTTGAGGTAAATTTGGACAAATCAAAAGTTCTGATTTTCAATAAAGCGGGAAAAATATATAATACTAGTTTTACATATAAAGGTAGAAAATTAGATTGTGTCAAAGAGTATAAATATTTAGGTGTAACATTCTGTGCATCTGGAACATTTTCGTCAGCTTCATCAGAACTGTATAAAAAGGCGCTAAAAGGAGTTTTCAAACTTAAAAGTATATTTGGTACAGATTACCCAAACGTTAATGTAGCTCTGCATATATTTGATCACACCATAAAACCTATTCTTACTTATGGATGTGAAATTTGGGCCTCAAACGCTAAAAAATTTCGCACCTCCGACCAAACACTCGAAAATCTTTACAAAGATCTACATGCCGAGAAATTACATCTGAAATATTGTAAATACATTCTAGGGGTACATGCTAAAGCATCTAACTTGGCGTCTGTCGGTGAATTAGGACGATTTCCTTTATATAATGACATTTGTGAAAATATAACTAAGTATTATTCTCGCCTGTTGCAAACGAATTCGGATACATTACTTGGTCAAACACTACAAACTAGTATAGATTTACACAATAAAGGTTTTAAGTCTTGGTATAGTGGTGTAAAACTTATTTTAAGTGAAGTAAATTTGGAAGACTACAATCTTGATCAAATTAAAAATAATCTGAAGAATAGATATAAAAATGTTTGGTTCTTAAATTTTCATAAGGAGGCAGTGCAAAATCAGGGTAAATTGAGAACATTGTATTTATTCAAGTCTTCCTTTCAAAGAGAACAATATTTAGATACAGTTACTGATGCAAGCAGGCGAAAATGTTTGACTTCGCTGAGAATTAGTTCTCACAAGCTAGAAGTAGAATCTGGCAGATATATAAAGAAACCATTTTCAGAAAGAATTTGTAAATGTTGCAGTTTAAATCAAGTTGAAGATGAGAAACACTTCCTATGCAGTTGTCCCTTCTACGATTCCGAAAGATATATGTTTTTCAAATACATAATAGATTTAGTTCCATCTTTCAACACTCTAGATGAT
Organism: Ctena decussata; assembly: GCA_963989385.1. NCBI lineage: Eukaryota > Metazoa > Mollusca > Bivalvia > Lucinida > Lucinidae > Ctena > Ctena decussata. Next base: position 71,767 of record CAXDIV010000067.1, read on the forward strand.
TCTGCAAAAATGATTTGGCTGATGACATGCGAAGATACTGATATTATACAAAAACTAGCTGATTTTGTCTATAAATGTTTTAGCTTGCGTAATGTACGATAGTTACTGTGTTGTGGAATGTTTGGTTTATCGGGCATATATATATTCTCATTTGTCGCATACCATCTGTCTATGATGGGAACCTTTTATTGGCTCAACATTTAGTGATTTCATATTGGACAAGTTCAACAATTTGTATTTTGCGAACCTTGCCGAGCAAAGTATATGTTGCAGTTTTGAACTGGTCTAATTGATTTCATGAAAGGGGTACTCGACTTTGATAATCTGCTTATCATAGACAGCTGTGTTACATTTTAAAATAAGCATCGACATATGTTTCAATGACGTTATTTTCATACTGGACTGAGCGTTATTGTGCAGATGTCCTGTGATGTTATAAGGTGTGAGTGGTAATGTGTATTGGTTAAGTCTACAATTCGTTATTGTGTGTTTACATGTTTTATCCAAAATTAACAAAATATTTGTTATTGTAATATGTATGTTCATGCAATTTATAGTTAATTCTATACCATGAAAATGGTCCATAATTGGCTAATAAATATCTTATCTTATCTTATCTTATCTTATTGGCTTCCGCCGAGACTGTCCGCAAACTCTTGCTTCCTGCAGAGACCACTGTCCTCGCGAAATGGCTTCCTGCCGAGACTGTTCGCGTGACTGCTTCCTGCCGAGAGCCTCGGCAGGAAGCAGAATCACACGGACAGTCTCTGCAGGAAGCCATTTATCATGTACAGAAATATCGGCAGGAAGCAAGAGATCGCGGACAGTCTCGGCAGAAGCCAAATATGATGTACAGTCTCTGCAGGAAGCGAAAATTGGCGGAATTGATTATACCCTGTGTTTTAGACAGTCGTCAAAGAATAGTATACTGTAAAAACTCTAAAAATTTGGACACCTAAAATAATTGCTATAATCATCTTTGGTTTTACAGTGCAGTAATGCATTCTGAATATGCAGATGGAACAGCAAACATTGTAGGCCCTGATCAGACTGCTTCTTAAGGTCTGCACTGTTTGCTCGGACCTGCCTGTCCCAGTAACTTAAACATGTGGGTCCGGTTGTTCAAAACTAATGATATTGTTAGTTAACGACACATTAAAATTTTTAATGTATTATACGCAAAAAATCTGCCATTTTTTTTTGCTAAAAAATGTGAGAAGCTTTTACTGCAAAAGCTTGTCACAATTTTTCAGCAAAAAATGCTACCGCAATTGATTTTGTGAGCACTGTTAAACTGCAGCTAAGGACACTTTGAACAACAGGGCCCTGTTATTGTATTTTTGTGCTCAGCTCAGAATTAGCATGATAAAAGTTATATGACCTCAGGGCTTCCAACAGCTGAATTGTTGGGCAAGTCCATTACCTCACCTGTAAATACTTGTTTAAAATTGGAAGAGACCAATATTGAAAAGCCAGATAATTACCTTTCCAGCCCATCTCCCATCCCTGCATGTCTGAAATGGACTAATCCGTTATGAAATCAGACAAGTCTATTATTAAGGAAAGGGGTCATCTATCGTTTATGAAGAAGTTGTCATCCCTTACAGTCAGAGGTGGAATCTCCCATCTTTGAATTTGGGCAAGTCCATTATATAAAATAGGGGTCACACAGTGGTTAATTTAAATTGTACCCCCTAAAATAAGAAATGGACTTTTCCATATGTGAATTGGGACTGTCCATTATCAAGAAAAGGGTAAAAAGCAACATGCTCAGTGTTAGCTGTCTCCCTTAATATATGTCATTGACTGTTCCATCTTCCAGACCATTCCATTCAAAGGCAAGCTTTCACCCCTTTAAAATGTCTGGCATGGACTGTTCCATCTAGAAAAGGGTTGTTTGAGTTTGGACAAGTCTATTGTTTAGAAATGGTGGTTCAGTGAAAAAATAATTGGGCTTCAAGCAATTATGTTTGGGTGTATGATTCTTAATCCTACATTGAAAGTCACATAAAATTAACTATGGTAAGTTGGTAACTACCATACAAACTCTAAGTACTGGGACAGAAGTAGTAGTATTTTAGTTCTCATATTGACATTCCCTCCGCACCTCAGCGGAACGAATCCATAGCCACAGTGCGGGGCGCGGATCGTCCGTCCATTATTGTCTATCATTAGTCTGATTCGTCCTTCAGTCCTGCTCATCAAGGTCCTACAGCTGCTGTATGTGTGGAAAAGGAGTACATTAGCAGGGTCCAGGAAATGGAGGAGGGGGGGCATGAAAGCCGACCCCTGCGGCGACTCCCAGAGAACCACCAGGCACCAGCCCGCTCCCAAAGGCAGTGCTGTACGAATCTCAGGTCAAGTGACTGTAGGCCACTATAGCCCTTAAGATTTCTAAGGACCCGTAAAGAGTCCTTTTCATTGCTAGCCCTTAAATGAAATCCTCTCCCTGTTACCTCTTAATTGGGAACAGGGCTGAGGTCCCTTAAATTGACCTTAAACCTAAGTGGGGATTGACGCAGTCACCTGCTAGGGACCCTTGCCAGGTCCCCCAAGGTTGAGATAGTTGCTCCCTGTCCCCTATCTCCCTAAGTTCTAATCAATTAGTTGAGCCATAATGTGGGTGCAACTATTAAGTTTAAATTTTGAACTCCCCCGTTAAATTTGAGCTTTTTAATTTTGACAGTAGGAGTTTGTTCCCTTTGCCTAGCTTGTAATCATTTCAATTTAACCTTATATTGATATAAAGGAGCAAGGTAGCCAAAGAAAAATAAAGAAAGGTTATATCCCCTTGTCAATGGGGGATAATGATGTTTACTAACTCTGGTGGTTAGTATTTATAAGTTGCGTGCAGTGTTAGTAATTTTGCTGCTGTCAGTAGTGATGCCAACGATAGGGTGCCCGCTTGTGAATAACATACCTCACCCCATAGAGGCATTACACTGCTTTTTGGTGTTAGTATGCATATGCGTATTTGCGTGCTTGCAATATGTAGTGCTTGCGTATGTGCGTGCATGTGTTTGCATGCTTGTGTGCTCGCTAGCATGTTGCTGCCATGCATGTGTGCTTGTATTTTAATGTTGGTGCTTGTATCCTGCTGCTCCATGTCTTCGAGGATAAGTCCCATGCTGTGCTTTTGCCATCGTTGTGCCTCTTCTGGAATCCAACGTTGATAGCTGCCGTGCCATAACATTAACAGGCATACCAAGGTAAGGCAGAATGACTACTACCCCAGAAGAGACAAGGCAAACTGCTATTATCCAAATAAATAGAACCTAAGTCCATCCGTCAGTGATCCTTACTTTCAGAACTTAATTTTGTTGCACTTTAATGTTTGCATAAGGGTCCCTAATTATTCTCATATCTAAATTTATTGGGACAGAATCCCTGGGTTTGAGGTTATAAAGCGTGAGTATAATCTCAAACTCAAAATAAAGCACACTGATTGGCTGCTTCTGAGCACATGCTCGGAAGCAGCCAATCAGTGTGCTTTATTTTGAGTTTGAGATTATCAAACTCAAAATAAAGCACACTGATTGGCTGCTTCTGAACACATGCTCAGAAGCAGCCAATCAGTGTGCTTTATTTTGAGTTTGAGATTATCAAACTCAAAATAAAGCACACTGATTGGCTGCTTCTGAACACATGCTCGGAAGCAGCCAATCAGTGTGCTTTATTTTGAGTTTGAGATTATACTCAAGTTTTATAACCTCTGACCCTGGTTTGGACGATATGTTTTGCACATGTGGCAAAAAGAATATATGGAAAATAGCATATATGGTTTTGTGTTTACATGATATGCAGAGAACACATATGCTCTCAGACTTTCCCACCATTTATCTGGAAGTATCTGTGTAATTTTGTCATCTTTTATGTTACAGAACTGGAGGCTGAGGACATGCTGATGATTCCAGTTTGTGTGTTATTTACTGCACATGCTTATGAGCAATTGTAGCGTATAGGAGTATAGACCCAAAAACGAAAAAGCATACAGCTTTTTACTATAACTCGCCGGGCCGGGTAGCGCAATCGGTAGGGCACCCGACTCGTAAGTCGGAGGTCCTGGGTTCGAATTCCGGTCTGGCCACATACTTTCGTTTCTCCTTCCGCTGATTCAAGAAGGGCAGTTGTCAGTTACTGGCGAAAGAATGTGCACTTAGTACTGGTTAACCGCTTAGGAGGTCTAAGCCTGCCCAGGAATAGTGTGGTTAGGTTAACTGACCGTCCCGACATGACCTTAGTTGTTTACCGTGGACGTTAAGCATCAAATCAACAGCAACAATTTTACTATAACTCTCCCATCTGCTCAGTGTGAATCAAATGCTGTTGAAAAGGACATAAAACCACATTATCCGACCATCTGTAACAGGACAGAAATGTTATGGACTCAACGATAGGTGGGAGCAGGCTGATCAGGGTCACGCACTGATAACTGGATATAAAAGTCATCAAAAAGCTGTTTGATATCAGGAACACAGGGTATAATTGATTCCGCCAATTTTCCCTTCCTGCAGAGACTGTACATCGTATTTGGCTTCTGCTGAGACTGTCCGCAATCTCTTGCTTCCTGCCGAGACTTCTGTACATGATAAATGGCTTCCTGCAGAGACTTTCCGCGTGATTCTGCTTCCTGCCGAGGCTCTCGGCAGGAAGCAGAGTCACATGGACAGTCTCAGCAGGATGCCATTTTTTACGAGGACAGTAGTCTCTGCAGGAAGCAAGAGTTCGTGGACAGTCGGCGGAAGCCAAATATGATGGACAGTCTCTGCAGGAAGCGAAAATTGGCGTGTGGAAACTGATCATAATTTGAAACCATAGCCACTCATTTTGAACTATTTAACCCTTTGTAGACTGGAAACCTGTTTTGGGGACATAATTATGCAAACAGTGCAGACCCAGCTCAGAAGCTGCAGAAGCTTCATCTGAACAGGGTCTACACTGCTTGATTATGAAAACATACAATAACAGTGAAAACATTCACAAGAAACCCCCTAAATCTAGAAATGGACTCATCCAATAATAAGGATGGTCCAGTCAACTGGTCATAAAAGGGATAAAGGGCCTAAAATGAAAATTTGTATTTTTTAAATGCTTGAGTGAGTGATATGGGTTTTACGGTACCACAGCACAAAAAAGGCTATTTCGTGCCAAAAACGCTATAATAAAAGAATATGTTTTATAGGCATAAGGTCAGAAATGAATGTATTTTGAAAATGCAGTGAAGACCGTGAACAATCTGCACATCATCTATTTATTCAGTTATAAAGCTTGTTACTCCTCCAAAACAATCCAAAAATCTAGAGCCACCTTATAAGATGGATTTAGATTTTTTGGGGCTGTTTTGGAAGGAAAAATTCCATTGTATAGTAGAATTAACAAGACTAGTATGATGTTTGGGTTCATTCTAGGGGGCAAAAAGGGTCTCCTTAGGGAAAATAAAAATTGACTGTTTGGGACAGGTGACCCCTTGATACAAGCTTATTTGCACTGTACATAGGTTCAAATGACCCTAAGAAGGTCGCTGCAAAATACAGATGGCCCCTTATTAATTAGTGTGACCCCTTAAGACAGGTCTGACTTACGTATTGTAAACAAAAAAGTATTGTAAATATTCTCAGTATTGAGACAGTTTGGTTTTGTCAAAAACCCACAGTATGATCAGGATCTACACTTATGGAGCACTCTGGTTTGGGTCTACCCCGAAAGAGCAGTTTGATCAGGGTCTACACTTAAGGAGCAGTTTGATTAGGGTCAACACTGTTTGCAATTCCACTGTTCAAATTGCATTTTTCAGCCATATTTCTGCATTGTAAAAACCAAGGTGTAACATTTTTATTATGGATACCCCTTTTGGGGTAACTGGGCAAACAGTTTGGATCCAGAACAGGCCCCACAAATGTGGGGCCTGATCTGAGATCCAAACGGTTTGCTGCCTAGACATTATTTCTACAAGAGTTAAGGGTCAGACCAATATTGTCAAAATATTTTTTATTTTTGATCCAGACAACAATTTCAGCAGAAGACAAAAAAATACCCAGAATGCAATGGGTTACAATGGATCCTTTAGGTGTCACAATTTTTAGAATATTTACGGTGGAGTTTTGGTGTCCCAATTTTTAGACTTTTTACTGTAGATGACTAAAATTAAAAGACACTTCAGATAAACTATTCTGATAAAAAGATATTGTCCCTTTAATGGGCAATTTTACTTAAGAAAATTCAAGGTCAGTTGCTACTTGCAATAACCTTAAATTTTCAGACAAAGTGCTACAGCAAACAGTTCAGACCAAGATCAGACGGCTTTGAAGCAGTCTGATCTGGGTCTGATCTGTTTATCAACAGTAAAGTAAATAATCTTTTGATTGGACACAATGGATTACGCCAGATTTGAAAATGGAAGATTCCATTACTTAGATTGTTTTGGTGTCAGAATATTTACGTTAAATGTGGTTGATGTTTTCTTTTCACTTGATGATAAAATTGTGTGTTTGACAACCTTGGATGGGATTTAGTCATGTCAACTAATTTTGAAAAAAATAAATAAAGGTCTGTATTTGACATTTTAAAATCCGGCTTTAATTGTTTCGGTTAAAAAAGGTAAGATCAATGTTTCAGTTGGAAATAATTCTTGGAACTACAGAAAGAGCTAAGATGAGCATTGACTTCAAAATGTTTATATTTTTCATCTATTTGTTAATTTCCTTATTTAATTATCATGTCATTTTTATGCCCCCAACTTCAGAGAAGTCGAGGGGGCATATTGGTTTGGGCCTGTCCGTCTGTCCGTCCATCCGTAACGCTTTTGGCAGCTGGGAAATTCAAGAACCGCCTATGCTAGGGTCTTGAAATTTTATATGTGGTATGTACATGAAAAATAAGTGGACCCATATTTTTCCTTTTTTTCGCCAGTCACGTATTTGCAGAGTTATGCCCCTTTTTCGACTTAGTCTATGGAACCTTGTGAACAAAATATCTCTAGAACCCATGATGCTAGGATCATGATTTTTTGCAGGATGACATTGCCCATGGTGTAGATGATCTGATTAACGTTTGAAAAAAAAATATGAATTTTTGACCGAGTTATGCCCCTTTTTCGACTTAGTGCATTGTAAGCCTGTTGAACCTTGTGGACAAAATACCTCAAGAATCCCTGATGCTAGGATAGTGATTTTTTGCAGGAAGACATTGCCGAAGGTGTGGATGACCTGATTAACTTTTGAAAAAAAAAAAGTGAATTTTCGATCAAGTTATGCCCCTTTTTCGACTTAGTGCTTTATAAGCCTATGGAACCATGTGATCAAAATATCTCGAGAATCCCTGATGCTAGGATTGTGATTTTTTTGCAGGAAGACATTACCCAAGGTGTAGATGACCTGATTAACTTTTGAAAAAAAAAGTGAATTTTTGACAGAGTTATGCCCCTTTCTCGAGTTAGTGCATTATAAGCCTATTGAACCTTGTGAACAAAATATCTCGAGAATCCCTAATGCTAAGATCCTGATTTTTTTGCAGGAAGACATTTTCCAAGATGTAGATGAACCTGATTAACTTTTGAAAATCATTGGTGAATATTTGACTGAGTTATGCCCCTTATTTGGAAATGGGCATTTTTGTATAGGAACAAGCTCGTGAACAAAATATCTGAGGGACAGCCTAAGCTAGGATCCTTATATTTGGCATGCAGGTTTGGACTAAAGTGTAGATGGCTTGATTAACTTTTGAGCCTATTTCATAAATGTTTGGTAAAAAAATTTCCCATTATCGGACATAGGCATTTTGAATACAAAGAAGCAGTATGAATAACTTTGTGATCAAAATATCTGAAGAACTGCTAAGCCATGTTCCTTATATTTGGCATACAGTTACAGGCTAAGATGTAGATGAACCAATTAAAACCCCTTTTGACTTAAACATTATGGGATAAACCTTTTTTAGAGGCATGCATACGGTTGGGGGCATAGTGTTTCATAAACACATTTTCTAGTTATTTCAAAGGAAATCTTACTTACTCTGACATTACAGTATTGGAAAGTACAAGATTTTCGCCCTTTGCCATTGTGCAGAGCCGTATTAGCAATGGAAAATTCAAATTTTGTCTACTCTAAGACATGCAAATGTTGCTTTTTGTTGTTGTTTTGTTGCTTTACATTCATCGTAAACAGCTATGGTGATGTTGGGACAGTCAGTTAACCTAACCACACTATTCCTGGGCAGGCTTAGACCTCCTAAGCAGTTAACCAGTGCTAAGTGCACACACTTTTGCCAGTAACTGACAACTGCCCTTCTTTAATCAGTGAATGGAGAAACGGAAGTAAGTGGCCAGACCAGTTATCGAAATCAGGACCTCTGGCTCTTGAGTCAGACACACTACCGACTGCGCTACGCAGCCGGGCTCAAATGTTACTTGTCAGCAAAATTTAGCGTACCTTTACAGAAACATAGAGGGAGCTATACCTCTACACATGCAATAAACCGGGGCCCAGCCTTGTCACAGTTGTTCAAACTATTACAAACAATATCGTTAGTTAACAAAACATTACATTTTCAAAAGTACATTAAATCTTTTAAAATTTCGCTTACCTAAAATTTTGGACACTTGAAAATGTTGATAAACACTTCAATTTTTGCCCAAAAAATGGAAGAAGCTTTTGTGCTGCAAAAGCTCATCACATTTTTCTGCAAAAATATTGAAGATGTAATGAATCCTTGACTTACGGTGTGGAATTGTAATAGTGATAATGGGTCCTATGGGAAGGAACGAAAGTACAGAGAGCTATTGTTGTCACTTGGACATCGGCGTTGACGTGGGCTTTGGTGTTGGCGTGGGCGTCACACTTTAAAGTTTTACGTTAAATTTTGTTTATGTGATGGGCAAGGCACTGCAGGCGAGCTATCCTGTAAGGGGACAGGTCTTATTTGAATAATCACAGAAAAGAACAAGGCTACATTTTTGTGCCAGACTGTAAAGACACAAAAGATACCATAAAATTTCTAACGATTGGGACAACTAAAATAATTACGGTAAATGTCCTAAAAATGGAACAGTTTGGATTTACAATGCAGTAATATATCCAAATCCAAAAGATGCAGATAGAATGGCAAACAGTGTAGACCCTGATCAGACTGCTCCTTAGGAGCAGTCTGATTTGGGTCTGCACTGTTACAGAAGCAGTCTGATCAGGATCTGCACTGTTTGCCCAGACCTATCTCTCGGAATAGTTTGGATATTTACAATAGTGTTTAGACTGGTTATCTATGCTTCTCTTGCTTCTATTGTATGCCAGTCAACCCTTCCATTATTGATTAGCCAGTTAAGGAACACCCACGCAAGTGGCACATCGCTTGATATCGACAGTCAAGATGCTCTTTTAATTAATATTTGCATATCGTGCAGTCTTTCACGTAACCATGTTTATTTTGAAATGTTTTTCAGCTTATTTCACAAAATGGCAGCTGTACTTACATGGTTCATTATAACTGCATTGATGACAAGTAAAAAAAAATCTGGGCTTGTATTTTTTAGGGCATAGTTTAAAACCTGGAATGGAATTGAGTGAATGAGATTTTCTACATTCCATTGGCTACAATTTTCTCCAAGAGCCTGGGATGGCACTTTTACAGGAAAGAGTTTTCTTTCTCAGAAGGTGCTAATTCTTTTCTATATGAGTGCCATCCCATATTCATTTAATGCCATAAGCTGTTTGGGCCTTCCTTGCATAAGATTTTGACCCTTAATCATGATTATTAATAGCAATAGTTTTTGGGCCCTCCTGATGATTTTTGATAGCAATAGCTTTTTGGCCTCCCTGATGATCATTAATTGCATAAATTTTTGGGTCCTCCTGATGATCATTAATAGCAATATCTTTTGGGTCCACCTGATGATCATTAATGACATAAGCTTTTTGGTCCTCCTGATGATCATTAATAGCAACAGCTTTTGGGCCTCCTGCTGATCATTAAAAGCATAAGCTTTTGGGCCTCTCGGATGATCATTTAAGTTACATAAATTTTTAGGTCCTCCTTATGATCATTAATAACAAAAGCTTTTTGGGCCCTCTTGATGATCATAAATAGCATAAGCTTTTGGGCCTCCCTGATGATCATTAATTGCATAAATTTTTGGGCCCATCTGATGATCATTTAGAGCAATAGCTTTTGGGCCTTCCAGATAATAATTGATAGCAATAGCTTTTGGGCTGTCCTGATGATCATTCATAGCAATAGCTTTTGGGAAGTCCTGATGATCATTCATAGCATAAGCTTTTCAGCTCTCTTGATGATCATTAATAGCATAAGCTTTTAGGCCTCCATGATGATCATTGATGATCATTTTTTGCAGTAGCTTTTGGGCCCTCTTGATGATAATCAATAGCATAGTCATTTGGGCCTCCTGATGATCATTAATAGCATAAGCATTTGGGCCTCCCTGATGATCATTATTGCATAAATGTTTTGGCCCATCTGATGATCATTAATGGCAATAGCTTTTGGGCCCATCTGATGATCATTAATGGCAATAGCCTTTGGGTCCTCTTGATGATCATTAATAACCATAGTGTTTGGGTCCTCTTTATAGCAGTAGCTCCTGATGATTATTAATAGCAATAGCTTTTTGGCCCTGCTGATGATCACTAATAGCAAAAGCTTTTTGGGCCTCCTGATGATCATTAATAGCATAAGCATTTGGGCCTCCCTGATGATCATTAATTGCATAAATTTTTGGGCCCATCTGATTATCGTTTATGGCAATAGCTTTTGGGCCCTCCTGATGATCATTGATAGCAATAGCTTTTGGGCCCTCCTGATGATCATTCATAGCAATAGCTTTTGGGCTCTCTTGATGATCATTAATAGCATAAGCTTTTCGGCCCTCTTGATGATCATTAATAGCATAAGCATTTGGGCCTCCCTGATGATCATTAATTGCATAAATTTTTGGGCCCATCTGATGATCATTAATGGCAGTAGCTTTTGGGTCCTCCTGATGATCATTTATAGCCGTAGTGTTCGGGTCCTCCTTATGATCATCTATAGCAGTAGCTTTTGGACCCTCCTGATGATTGTTAATAGCAATAGCTTTTTGGCCTTCCTGATGATCACTAATAGCAATAGCTTTTGGGTCCTCCTGATGATCATTTATAGCATAAGCATTTGGGCCTCCCTGATGATTATTAATTACATAAAATTTTTTGCCCATCTGATGATCATTTATAGCAGTAGCATTTGGGTCGTCCAGATGATCATTTATAGCAATAGCTTTATGACCCTCCTGATGATTATCAATAGCATAAGCTTTTTGGCCCTCCTGATGATCATTAATAGCATAAACTTTTGAGCCTCCCGGATGATCCTTCTTCAGCCTTCCTGATGATCATTGATGGCATAAGCTGCTTGGGCCTTCCTAATGATTTAATAAAGTTTATTCTATTTCATCTAAAAATTCTGTAATTGTTGTAAAAAATAATGAACTTTTTGGTTTTACAGGCAATAGTGCATCAAAATCATGCAGAGGAAATGGCAAACAGAGTAGACCTTGAAAAAGTCTTATCTGTACTGTTTGCTTTTACTCACCTGTCTCAATGCTTAGAATTTCTATGATAGGCTCTTTAATGCAGAAAAGTATATTAACACTTTAAGCACCAGTGACGAAAATAGCATAATTTGCAAACAGCAAAGATCCTGATGAGGCGGCTCATCATGAGCCGCCTCATCTAGATCTACACTGTTTGCCCTCTATTTTTTTAATTCTCAATTTGAAATGTCTTGGACAAGACATTTTTTTAATTTTTGCAGACGTAAATTTTGTCGTCTGCTTTTTGGTGCTTAAAGAGTTTTAAAAGGGATATGAATTAGACTTTTGGGCATTTAAAGTAAGTCAGTTTCCCTTGGAGACAAGTTTAGCTGTATTTGATACTTAGTATCACAAAATGACATCTCCTTTGTTATTATCAATAGAACTTGAGCTACATATCATTGCTAATGCAACAGATTTTAATTGATAACTAGGCAACTGTAAATTTGTTAATAAATCTGCTCTCCGATAACAGAGGTTACAATTAACACACAAGATACGTGAAATTGGATTTTTTTCTCCTGAACCGTTTCTCCTGTGTGAGAATTAATGGCCGTAATAAGATAGAGAAAGGAATCAATATCGAATGTCATCTCTTGCGACACTGCCACAGGACTAGCCAAGGCTGTTCCTATAATATATGTACATTTCATCTTACGTGACCTTGAGATATCGGCGTGTATTTCTGACCATTCACTGTATCTGTTCAGCTCACAGACACTGGTTCACCCAAGATGCCGGAGACTGCCAATGAGGAGAAAACCGCGGAGGAAGGGGCTACTGCAGCAGCCCCTAAAGAATGGAAGAACATTGTTCTCACTGGTTTTGGAGGGCTTAAGATGCTGAAAGTGCAAAAGAAGCCGGAATTAAAACCTGAGGAGAATCAAGTATTGATTCGAGTTAAGGCATGGTAGGTTACCATATTGTATACTCTATTTCTAATCATAGGGAGTCTAACATATTGCATGATTTAATTTTGTTATTATTGGATGATTTTCTGTGTAAATCGTAAAAATTGGTAATTTTCATTGAATAGTATGGGGAAAAATTGATTGAACTTGCTTCTGAGGGTTTCCATCATTATTTGCTATAATTAATTGGAATTTTCATTTATGACAGTAGTGACAGATGTTTCCGATCTATTAATTTGTACTGCATAAATTGATGGTGTATTTAAGGCGAATGTGTACACTTCCATGTTTTTCCGACATTTTTTCAAGGGAGACAATTTTTGTTACATCCTTTTTGCTTTCTTGGATGACATATCCCTTTCAAAATGGGGTCTACTCTTAAAGGAAAGAATTTGCTCCTAGTTGAGCAAATTCTTTACTTTTAGAGTTGACCCCATTGGGAAGGGAGGAAAAAATAGAAATGGCAAAGTTGCTTCCCTTGAAGGTAATCACTGTTAAAGCTGCTGAAAGAACCCATAATGTGGAACAGTGTCAGGGCTGAAAATTTTACATGGTTCAGCACATATAAGACATAATGTGAGATCTCGTTAGAAGCACCTCATTTGTGGGATCTCACATAAATTTCCTCAAAGAGAATCACTACTGTTACCAAAGCATAAATTGTGGAATCTGATTAGAAACACCTTCTTTGTAGAATCTTACAATAAATGCTTAAAAGTGTATCTTTGCAGTGTCAAAAATATATATTATGGAATCCCATTAGAAGCACCTTTGTGGAATCTCAAAGAGTATCATTTCAGTCACCAATATACACCTTTCCTATAAATCGATAAAGTCGCGCACGAGTTATCTACCCAAGCAGACTGTGACGTCATCTATAGGAGCATCCCATATAATTCAGTACAACTGCAAGCACACATAACTCATGCACACATGCATAAAGCAGACGTTTGGTAAATGTGAACTGCAAAAAATTCATTGAAATTCATTGAAATACCAAATTAAAGTATAATTGCCCTGTTTTCATGTAACATTTTTTTTTATATATATTTTTTTATTTATTTTAATATTTGAGAATCCCGACAAGTCGCTCATGATTTTCAGGACCCCTTTCATCGACGCCGTGTTTTAACACCCCGGCAATACATTCACGTTTGTTCAATATAAAAGAGTTTACATTTCGTATAAATACGTTTCATAAATTGGAAAAGTTCTTTCCATTTTTCCGACAGGTAAAACGTCAGCAATCAGATAGTATAACTACGCATATTAGCGCTGATATTTATGGTTTCTTGTGCAATACACCGATCTAAAAGCATCAGCATCCAGACAGTTTTTCGTAAGTTCTAACCCGAGGTTGAATTTATATTATTTTTTCCATCTCTTACTTATCTTCGGTATTATTTATTTGACAGTTTCCATTTCACGGTAGGTGCCTTTGGAACACGTGTCTAGGTAATACACAATTATAGGTGTTTGTTTATTGCGGCAATGCACTCGATTCGGTGATTACACAAATAAATTCCATGTCAGCACACTTTGTTGTCATTTTTAGCGTGTGTCTGCTTTATAATCAGCTAATCGTTCGTTTTGTATCTTTTGTAATAACGGTCTAAACATCTTCCGCGATTTTCTTTCTTTTCTTATGTTTTGGAAGCTGCACTGGTGATACATACTCTTTCGATTACGGTAATTTTGGCCCGAAAGTTTAGTCGGAAATCTTTTAATTTTATGTCAAATTCCCATATGCTATAAGTTATAAAGCTTATTTTCCGACAAAGAAAGAGCTAAATATAGTTGGAACAAAATAGTTGTCTTAATCTTAACCGTTGAATGTTAGTTTTGAATAAACGGAAAACCGGCATTTATTTGGTTACACAATGAAAAACAATACCTTATCCTATAGATGACGTCATAGGCGTTGCAAGGGACAAAACTCGAGCAGACTCTGAATTATAGGAAAGGTGTACATATTGTGGAATCTCATTAGAAGCACCTCTGTTGTAGTATCTCAAAGAGACTCAGCTCAATTCTAAAATAAATATTGTCATGTGGCATCCCATAACAAGCACCTCAGTTGTGGAATCTCAAAGAGAATCACTTCAGTCACCAATATATATTGTTGAATCTCATTAGAAGCACCTCTGTTGTAGTATCTCAAAGAGAGTCACCTGACAGTTCCCAAATAAATATTGTCATGTGGCATCCCATAACAAGCACCTCAATTGTGGAATCTCAAAGAGAATCACCTCAGTTCCCAATAAATATTGTGGAATCTCATAAGAAGCACCCCTGTTGTTATATCTCAAAGAGAGTCACCATAGTTCACAATATCCAATCTCATTATAAGCACCTAAATCTTTGAGTTTCAAAGAGAATCACCTCAGTTCCCAATATATATTGTGGTAGCTCATTAAGGGCACATCCGTCATGGAATCTCAAATAGAATCACCTCAATTCCCAATAAATAGTGTGAAATCTTATTAGAAAAACCTTATTTGTGGAATCTCAAAAAGAATCACCTCAGTTCCCAATAATATATTGTGGAACCTCATTAAGGGCACTTCCTTTATGGAATCTCAAATAGAATCACCTCAGTTCCCAATAAATAGTGTGAAATCTTATTAGAAGTACCTTATTTGTGGAATCTCAAAGAGAATCACCTCAGTTCCCAAAATATATTGAGGAACCTCATTAGAACCACCTCAGTCATGGAATCTCAAAGAGAATCTCTTCACCTCCCAATATATATTGTAGAATTTCATTGGAAGCACCTAAGTTGTGGAATCTCAAGGAGAATCACCTCAGTTCCCAATAAATATTTCTGGAATCTCGTTAGAAGCACCTGTGTTGTAGTATCTCAGAGAGTGTCACCTCAGTTTCCAATATCCATAATGGAATCTCGTTTAAAAGTACCTCAGTTGTAGAATCTCGAAGGGAATCACCTCAGTTCCTAGTATACATCGTAGAATCCCATTAGAAGCATTTCAGTTTTGGAATCTCATAGAGAATAAACTCATTTCCCAATAGATATTGTGGAATCTTATTTAAAGCACCTCAGTTGTGGAATCCGTAAGAGAATCACCATAGTTTCTGATACATATTGTGGAAATTCATTAGAAGCACCTTAGTTGTGGAATCTCAAAGATAATCACTCTGTTCCTTATATATATGAGCCGTTCTCTGTGAAAACCGGGCTTAATGACATTACGTAATAATTACGTTGTGAACGGATGAAAAACACCAAAATTAGTGATTTTTCGGACCTCTACCAATTTCCATGAAAATACCTTAGGCGTTGAGATATAACAGAAAACCTTTAAATTCAGACAAAATCCGGTCATAAATATGGCATGTGTTGCCATGACAACGCTTATTCCAGGGTAACCCCAAAGCTTTGAAGACAGATGGTATACCATTACAAAGACCTATCATTTGCGACAAATTGTTAAATCGTGCAAATTGTCATGTGTGTGCTGTGAAATACACATTGAATATGAGCAAACACACTTTTTGTCCGAATTATTTTGTGTAACCAGCACAGAAAGCTTGTTAAAACATACTTGCATGACGTAAATGACGTCATATAAAGAAACTGCACTACCTGCGTGCTGCTAAAGTCTATATCTCAGTATTAGATAATGGTAACCATCTCAAATTTTCAGGAAATATTTAGAAAAGTTATTACTTTTCAGTGATGCAATTAGTTATTTTTTTATTTTCATGTCATTAAGCCCGGTTTTTACAGAGACTGGCTCATATGCATTGTTGAATATCTTTAGAAGCACCTTAGTTGTGGAATCTAAAAGAGGAGCACCTCAGTTGCCGATTTGTATTGTTGAATCTCATTGGAAGCACCCCAGTTGTGGAATCTCAAAGAGAATCCCCTTTATTTACCAATATTTTTGTGGAATCTCATTAGAAGCACCTCATTTGTGGAATTTGAAAGAGAATCACCTGAATTCCCAATAAATATTGTGGTATCATATAAGAAGCACCCCTGTTGTTGTATCTCAAAGAGAGTCAACATAGTTCACAATATCTGTTGTGGAATCTCATTATAAGCACCTAAATCATTGAGTTTCAAAAAGAATCACCTCAGTTCCCAATACATATTGTGGAACCTCATTAAGGACACTTCCGTTATGGAATCTCAAATAGAATCACCTCAATTCCCAATAAATAGTGTGAAATCTTATTAGAAACACCTTATTTGTGGAATCTCAATGAGAATCACCTCAGTTCCCAATATATATTGTGGAATCTCATTAAGGGCACTTCCTTTATGGAATCTCAAGTAGAATCACCTCAGTTCCCAATAAATAGTGTGAAATCTTATTAGAAGTACCTTATTTGTGGAATCTCAAAGAGAATCACCTCAGTTCCCAAAATATATTGAGGAACCTCATTAGAACCACCTCAGTCATGGAATCTCAAAGAGAATCTCTTCACCTCCCAATATATATTGTAGAATTTCATCGGAAGCACCTAAGTTGTGGAATCTCAAGGAGAATCACCTCAGTTCCCAATAAATATTTCTGGAATCTCATTAGAAGCACCTGTGTTGCAGTATCTCAGAGAATGTCACCTCAGTTTCCAATATCCATAATGGAATCTCATTTAAAAGTACCTCAGTCGTAGAATCTCAAAGGGAATCACCTCAGTTCCTAGTATACATCGTAGAATCCCATTAGAAGCATTTCAGTTTTGGAATCTCATAGAGAATAAACTCATTTCCCAACAGATATTGTGGAATCTTATTTGAAGCACCTCAGTTGTGGAATCCTAAAGAGAATCACCATAGTTTCTGATGCATATTGTGGAAATTCATTAGAAGCACCTTAGTTGTGGAATCGCAAAGAGAATCACTCTGTTCCTTATATATATGCATTGTTGAATCTCTTTAGAAGCACCTTAGTAGTGGAATCTAAAAGAGGAGCACCTCAGTTGCCAATTTGTATTGTTGAATCTCATTGGAAGCACCCCAGTTGTGGAATCTCAAAGAGAATCCCCTTTATTTTCCAATATTTTTTGTGGAATATCATTAGAAGCACCTCAGTTGTGGAATTTGAAAGAGAATCCCTTCAGTTCCAAATATTTATATTATCTCATTAGCAGCGCAGGACCTCAATTTTGGAATCTCAAGGAGAATCACCTCAGTTTCCAATATATATTGTGGAATCTTATTAAAAGGGCCTCAAAAGGAATCCCTCAGCAAACTGCAAAATATATATTGTGGCATCTCATTATTAAGGCTTCAGTTTTAGGATCTCTAGTCACCGTTTAAAGGTCCTCTATACCAGACGATAAAGGCATTGTGGGCAAGTGGTTAGATGCACTTGGTTATGGTGCTGAAAGTCATGAGTTCCAATCCAGGCTCGGGCCAAATGGCAACTGGAAAACTCTCTTTGTCAACCCAGTAGTATATGGGTATCTTTTTCGAATCAGGGAAGGATTAGGCTGAGATGGGAGAGGAATTGGCTCCGCCTTTATGTGCGCTGCTCGAGATACAGTGGGCCTCTAACCCCACTGCCCTTAGAGTATAAACTAGTCCACCAATTTTCGCTTCCTGCAAAGACTGTCAGTCATATTTGGCTACCGCCGAGACTGTCCACGATCTCTTACTTCCTTCCTAGACCACTGTCCTCCCCCCCCCCCCCCCCCCCCCCCCACACACACACACACCCCGACTCCCCTGTTATTCACACATTTTGTAATGTGGAGTGTTTCATATGCTATACATTGTGTATATGGTGGCTGTTTGAGGTTTTACCTCTTTTTAGCAGTCTGGCATACTGTTTTGGTCTGAGTCTAGGGAAATCACGCATAATGTCAATCAGAAGCATAAAAGAATAACAATATATTACTTATATGTGTTTTGAAGTGCACCCTGTTTACCAAGGCCCATGGGGCCTTTGGTCGGGGGATTTGCCATCTCCTCTAAAATGCTTTAAAATATATTCCCCTGTATAAAATGGCAGAAAAACATATAGGGCTACTCAAACCCTGTATTAAACATCAATTTTAAAATGAAAGTGTTGCTGCAATATCATACAACTGAACTTTATTTGGGATGACTAATTTTCATCTTTATGTTCTTGACATATTTTCTTCCTGTTAAAGCTTGATAAATATACCTTGAAAATTAAACTTAATGTACTGTATAAATTATAGGATGCATGAGGGAATTAATTTTTAGATCACCTGGTTGTTATGTTAAAATGAAAATTGCTGTATTATGAGGACAGTTTTTACCAAACACATGCCAGAAATGGCAAACTAAAACATATAATACAGTCAACTCTTGATATCTCGAAGTCAAATTACAGCCCAAACTACTGATATCTCAAAATAAATTTTCTGATACCAGAAAATTTACTTTGAGGTATCAGTAGTTTGAGATAACAGGAGTTGAAATATAAATAGAAATAGGAAATATTTTGTTTGATACAAGAAAATATTTTAAGATATCAATGTTGGAGACATGATGTGTACATCCTCTTAGAGAAAAATAACCTAAAATTTATGCCTAACTGATAATCAGACCAGATGTTTTAGCCATCGCCTAATTATCTGGACACTGCAGGTATCAGCTAAACATGCTCTGTGAACTAATTTTGCCGCTATCTCTGGTTCCCGGCTAATAACACAGGTAATTCAAGCATATAGTATTTTTATCAGCAGTGCTACTGAAATCTGATTCACAGTATTAGTGCACCTCTTAAAGAACGCTCTCATAAAATACTCTAGAAAATCGCATATCCAATCATAAAGTTTTGTCTCCTTTTATTCTAAATACAATCAGTGTGTTTGAAGACATA
The DNA here is from genome assembly GCA_963989385.1 of Ctena decussata. Classification (NCBI taxonomy): domain Eukaryota; kingdom Metazoa; phylum Mollusca; class Bivalvia; order Lucinida; family Lucinidae; genus Ctena; species Ctena decussata. The sequence continues at coordinate 91,074 of CAXDIV010000067.1, forward strand.
TTTTTGAAGTACTACACGAAAATAAGTTTGCAGTACAATAAAGGCTGTAAAACAGGGAATGCTGTTTCGCTGGTTCCCGTGCCATTACAAAATTGTTATATTACAAAACTTAAATTTTACCGTAGAAGTCCATTCAAAACGCCTATACAACATAACTTTTAACAAGCATTTCGATTTTCTAGATTATATCAAGACTAGGATGCGGGATATTTATGTTTTACTTTTAACTAGAGAAAATCGGTTAACAGCGTTATCTTCACCACCTGGGGCACTGCTGCGAAATTGCATAATTCTGTATCATTTATTGGTATACCGGAGGATTATATGACCAGTTTCATTAGAAACACATGTGAAATCGATACCCCAAGTAACCTGAGTTTATATAGCAGTAAGTCGGGTCAGTCGTGGTCAATTCTCTAAGAGCATGTACACAGCATGTATCGGGAGTTGACTGTATTTACTGAAGGCAATGAATCCAAAGTGAATAAAGTCAGTTAAAAATACACGGATAACTTGTACAATTAACTTGCACAAGTTATTAGCTCGCCTGAACGAAAGTTCAGGAAGAGCTATTGTTGTCACCCTGGGGTCGGCGTCCACGTCCGCATCAGCGTCCGCGTCGGCGTCCGAAATGGATGTTTTGGTTAAAGTTTTTTTATGTGATGGGCAATGTGCTGCAGGCGAGCTATCCTGTACGCGGACAGGTCTTGTTTTTATCTGTTATCAGCTCAGTTTACTCTGCTTTACATTTGATTCTTCATAAAATGCAATTATCCCAAATAGTCTAATTTAGGATATAAATGAGTAAAATAACTGGAACAAGTTATTCATGGAAACAAAAAACCAAACAAAGGGAAATAACCATGAAACAATCTTGAGGGTGATTAATAACCTGAGACAGTTATTTAAAAATAACTGGAGCAAGTTAGATCACTGACTTAATTCTGTAATAAATACAATGCCATTGCTATATTTTTAATAGAAGAAAGCCCATGTCAAGTGATAAATCTTGTGATACAGTCAGAGGCAGTACATGTCTAAATGAGGGGTGACACCAGTTTAAATATTTTTATGGAAAAGAAAGAAAGATTATTCCAATGTTAAGGTGTATGGGTACATCTCCATGTTTTTTCACCATTTCTAGAAAGGGAAACAACTTTTGTCACTTTCTGTTTGCTTCCCTGGCCAACAAAACCCTTTCAAAAATGGGGTCTACTTTGTGAGGAAAGAATTTGCTCCTGTGGGAGAAATTGTTTACTTTAAGAGTTGACCCAAATTGTTAACAGAGGCATAATTGAGAATGGAAGAGTTGCTTCCCCTGAAAGCGTACCCCCATTCATTTTACAAAGTCTGAATCAATAGAATTGTCTTTCTCTATAATGAATAAAAGCTTTTTTATCAAATGTTTCTACTAAAAGCCATTTATCTCACTATGTCTTCACTCCTTCTCCTGAAGCTTTTGTTGTTTAACTCTTTCAGCACCAAAAAGCAGACGACAAAATTTACGTCTGCAAAAATTAAAAAAATGCCTTGTCCAAGACATTTCATATTGAGAATTCAAAGACTAGAGGGCAAACAGTGTAGATCTAGATGAGGTGGCTCATGATGAGCCACCTCATCGGGATCTACACTGTTTGCAAATTTTGCTAATTTGTCACTGGGGCTTAAAGAGTTAAAAGCATTTCCACAGCTTTTTCCCATTAATTGATAGTGTCCTTTAACATGAGCATTTAAAAATTGGGTCAACTCTTGAAGGAAAGAATTTCCTCTCATTGGAGAAAATTATGTTGGAGCAAATTCTTTCCTTTAAGAGTAGGTCTCCATTGAGAAGGGGCACTAAAAAATGAAAATGACAGAGTTGCTTCCCCTCAAACTAGGCATTCACCTTAAGATATCCCAGTATTATGAGGAGCCCCGGTGGCTTAGTGGGGTTATATGCTGGCCCACTGATCTAACAGTCCTGGGCCCAAAAACTAATGACATCGTTACTCAATGAGACATTAAAATTTCAAACATTGATATCTCAAATACACCAATATATTTTGTTGAAAAAATGTGAGAAGCTTTTGCATTGCACTGCAAAAGCTTCTCACATATTTTCAACAAAAAATAAATGCAAAAGCTTCTCACATTTTTTTTTCAACAAAAAATATCAGTGTATTTGGCTATGCAGTGGCAAAACACACTTAGCTAACGATTCTAATTGAACAACCATGGGCCCATGTGTCATTCCTGTTGGAAATGGGAATCTTTTAAACTGTAAACTGGGTTCCATTGCACACACAACCTTTCATTATCATCCTCCCATTTTCCTAATATGACTGAAATACAGATGAAAAGGATGTAAAATCGTAAGTCATGGCTAATGGAACTCAGTATTAATAGACCTTGAGCTGACCATAGACCCCCCTCCCCCCCCAGGGGGAATTTTGGACTCTATGATTTTCTAAAACTACATTATATACGAAACAAAATTACACATGTTAGCCCTCTGTACGTTGGGGCATTAACGTGTAACGTCAACGTTACTTACACTACCCAAATTTACATATTCACCTTATAATAGAAAAATACACATTGGTATACACATGTTAGTATTCGCCCTAAATAATGGTTGGTTTTGTCTGCTAGTACATAAATCGCTGTTTCAAGGTAATTGACATTGTCAACGATGAGTTGACTAACCCGTATAACGTAGTTTACGTTGTATTTGACGTTTTTCCCCTTCAGTGTCTAAATACATGTAATATAAGGAGAAAATTGTAAGAATGAAGTGAAGAGAAAAGTAATTGTGATATATATGACTGATTCGATAGTCTACTATAAAAAACAAACAAACTAAAGTCTTACAAAACTCATCAGCAGTCACGATAAATAAGTAACGTATATAACCACAACAAAAATTAGGGAAAAAAAACAACCAGACTAAATCTCTGAATTGGTGGACTGAAGTTTATACGTGCTCCATCAATCATCTTTGATTCATGCACAGCTTAGATAGGTTAGGCTGCAGTTAGCAGCGGATATATTAAATATGGACAGAAACTTATTTTTGAAGAATTTAACCTACAAAATGACGAGAAAAGCTAAGAAAGCCAACATCAGCTGCATTTCATTTTTAATATTATCTATATTATGTCTTAAGTAGACACTATTGTATATGTAAATATGAAGAATGCCAGTTTTATATGTCCTAAAACTATAAAAAAAATCATTGGATAGTGTATATTTAAAAATCAATCTAACAGTAATGTTACGTTACATAATTGTAATATGTCGGGGGATAAGATTTGTGAGTCATCTGTTATCAAAAATATAGTTCCCGGGCAATATGAATTATTCATTGCTGTAGTATTAGCTTACCACTGATAGTCAGATGGCAATTTAGCTCTTTGAAATACACAAAAACTCAGCAAGACGCACTTAGATTGTTATAGCTGAAGCATTTCGACCTTGCCTTCAATTCAGTTTCACTTAAAAGTGACTTCATAAAGATGATTTTTTTTAAATTTTATGCATAGAATGAAATAAGTAAGAGGTGATATATGCTGCAACTGATTAATATTTAGGTTCTCGTCATGATGGGGATAAAACCAATTTCGCTACCTGTGCTGTTGGCTGAGCCATTCAATTACCCTACATACAAATATGCAACTGTGACTGCCAGCCGAGGCAATCAAAAGCAGTACCAACTCTCCCAACAGGGATAAACACCATTTTTCTATGCTGTCAGTCGAATCGTCAGCCACGAGCCTCTTTGCACAGTAACTGCTTTACATAGATTAGCAAATATGTGTGGCTCCCGTGATCATAACTTACATATTAATTTGTGATCTACATGATCTGTTTCTGCAGCTCCCGGCCATCAAATACATTACAAACTATTAACAATGTGAAAATTTAAGGCTGATAGAAAGTGACATACTTTATAACGCATACATCATTCTGTCATCAGCTTGTTCATGAGTTCTATTTTTCATTATGTTGTTACAAATATTTAACTGGTCAGGTATTTTTGCAAACCCCATGGTTTTATTCCCACTTGTTGCTACTATCACAGACTAAAGGTGTTACGAAATACAAATTTCAGTCAGACAATTTTTCAATATGTAAGCAACTAAAATTGTTGTTTGGATATTGCCAAAATGCTGTATTCCCTAACAGTATTTAACAGATTTGGATAAAGATGATAAGATAAGCAGTAAGATGTCATAAATAAGCAGTTTTCAACCATATTTATTGCTAAAAAGTAAACAATAAGTTAATACAAGGTCACAGAGATCAAATGCAGTAAGTTATTTAGGTTAAACCTTCCTTGGCATGTATAGGTATGCACTATTTCTATTGTTTGATTATTTACTCTTTAGAAATACTGTTTTGCTAGTTTAGGATATCGGAAATGAAGAATCCATAAACTCGCAATGAATACGTTGTATACGTTACTTGTTCGGCCTTTCTTTTCATTTTTTTTCTCAATATTATGCTGCAAAGCATAACTACAGTGTAGGCGAATACATTCTGAAGGAGAACAACTAAGATTTGCTCATAGATATCTGAACTGCGAGGACTAACATTAATTTATTCTGTCATTTTCATTTGCCATTTCATTATGTGTGCAGAGCTACTGCTACTGGAACACTGTCCCTGAAACATTTTTGTCCAACTAAACGTATCTTTATGTTCTTTGGTGAATAGATGCTTTAATAGATGGTTGAATGTAGTTAGATTCTTTAAGAGATTATTGAAAGTATTTAGACTTTAAAAAGAAAGAAACAAAAGCATAGAAATATAGATCATCTTAAACATAGCATTTGTAGATTGCTACAGTATGCTAGTAAACTGCCAGTGTCTCTTTTCTGTATTAAATGTTTCTGATACTATTCTCCCAAACTCCTCATCATGACACATTATTGTTGAATACATAAATAAGCTAAATAAAGCAATGTATTGACACTACCATTAATTATTTTCAAAAGTTTGTTTCTTAACTGTAACTCAGCAATGTTGTTTCCCTTGGTAACGTAAAATATATGATAGTCTTACAAAAGTAAGAATACGCTGCCAGCAAATATCTACATTAGCTTTGATGCAGAACTGTATTTGGCTTAAGCCTTCAAACTTCAGGTTTACTGTTCTGCTTTATAGTTTTTTCAGTGTGCACGTAAAAACTATACCAAATCCTGTCAGTAAACAAGGTGGTACTACATTTGCATTGTTAATTACTGACTATTTTATAATTTTATACTAAACACGTCAAAAGCGCTTAGCTTTTAATGTTATCATACTGATTGTATATCATTTCATTCGAGCCCTAAATGCAAAATTTATGCTGGCTTATCTGCGGCTTTATCTTTTTTTATCTTTTCTGATGTGGTATATTGTTTATTTTTTTTAAGTTGTATATAACAAAATTTCACGTATGTTACTGTCTTTAAAACTCAAATGTACAAATTGTAAAAGAAACAAACTGGGCAACGCCATTATGAAATACTTTTATTTTGATATAATAACAAAGTTGCCAGCAAAAACCCCGTTTTACGTGTGCAGAATATGTCAATGCCCTTAACGTTACAATTTGTAGTATACTGTGTTTAATCACGTATAAAACACACCTCATGAATCCCTAAGAGTAATAACTGAGAGAAGTGTTGCTAGGTCCAAGTACACAGTATATCATAAGAACACCCAGACTTATATATGTTATTGTTATTTTATGTGACAGTGGTAAAAAAACTGATAAAAGGTATTATAATGAAATATTTTAAATGTTAATGTTATTTACGTTACTTCTAGTAATGACTTATCATAGAAAATAAACCAGAATGCATAGTTTCTTTTATATTTAAAGATTCTTTCATGAAGAAACTGCTACCAATGAAAATAAAATGATTCTATCATCAAATTATGTGAGTTTAACAAAAATAGCCCTCGGTAACGTATATAATCGATCATTATGGCCGACTAAAATGCGTTCAAAATATTGTGGAACTGTTCCTTGCTGTTTAGATAGGCTGGCATATTCAATATTACCTTTTCCTGTTGTTTTTTAATTCATACAGTGTACTTCAAGCACTTGAATTATACAGAAAGTGATAATTGTAGTTTGGAAGATTTATAAGGGGGTACTGTGTTAAACATCCTATTTCTCCCAAAGTGTACAAGATAGGATAATAATTTTTGCAGATTTGAAAAGATCAATAAATTGTCTTTAATACAGTAACAAAGATATGGTCTAATAATAAAGGAGTAACTTACAAAAAGAAAGTATTTTGGATAGAAATAGCAATTTTAATGGAGTGTAAAGACAAATGTCACGTATATGACACCATATGGGCTAAAGTGACCTGTCAAACATCATAACTTTTAGCTACTGGATTGTTCAATTAGCCTCCACTATAACTTTAAACATAGGAAAGTGATTTCTATTTTTTTATAATTTTTGATTATTTTTATTTTATGTTTATTTTTTTAATGGGTAACGTTTGTAACAGGCTGTTACAGCTTAACGCCCCACTCGCCAGAGGGCTAACATGCTGCAAAATACTTCTAAGATGCTGGGCTTTAAGAAAAGTATGGTCTACAAAATTCCCCCTGGGGGGGGGAGGTAAACCATTTCTGGCTCATGGCCTATAACTCTTTAAGCACCAAAAAGCAGACGACAAAATGTACGTCTGCAAAAATTAAAAATAATGCCTTGTCCAAGACATTTCATATTGAGAATTCAAAGACTAGAGGGCAAACAGTGTAGATCTAGATGAAGCAGCTCATTATGAGCCACCTCATCAGGATCTACCCCGTTTGCAAATTTTGCTAATTTCGTCACTGGGGCTTAAAGAGTTAGGGGTAATTACTGTAATATTGTAACTTCGGCATTGCCTATTCAGAGTGTCAGGCTTCAAATTGGCTTACTTAATCGAATGCCTAAAACATCATTATTTAAGAATTAAAATTTGATTTTTCAGCGTTCATCGTGTGATGAAGCCAGTGGGCGGAGCTAAAATTCCATGAAGCGCGAAGCGCTTCTTGTAGAATTTTAGCAACGACCACTGGCTTCTTCACACGATGAACGCTGAAAAATCAAATTTTTATTCTTATATTTACACCTTATTTGTGAACCTCTCTTTGCTGTTTACGTGGTAATTTTGTGTAGAATAGGCAAAATATGGGTCGAAGAAAAGTTAGTAACGACGTGTTCGGCCATAACGTCAAACAGCCGTCGCCCTGACATGGCGTCAATCGAACGTTACAAGAACCAATCAAGACATTTGTTTACATAAGACGTCGTTTGACGACAACGTCACATGATCAAGTGTCCTTCATCGGTGTATGAAGCTAGTTGCTGTAAAGGGTTCATCTATGGGAAGTCAGTGGCAAGTGTAAATATTGATATTTGAGGCCTTTTAAGGAAAAAAAAGTCTTAAAGACAGACTAGGTAAACCCAGACCAGCCTCTTAATTTGCAGTCTTGTCAGGACCTTTGCAGTTTGTTTCTACACACTGTTTGGTCTTTCAAATGTTTAGAAGCTTAGGCATATAAGCAGACTGCAGGCTGGATTGTCTTGGCACATTTCCCTGTCACAGACCTTGTCTTTGACAATGCTAAATGGTCCAATTAAGGATGTGTATTGATCTGAGCTGCAGACATCCAAATTTTGGGGGTAAACATTAGCATTGCCTCAAAGAGGAGATTTTCATTAGATTCTACAGTGAAAACTTCTGAGTTTTGAGACAGATTGGTCTGAGCAAACAGTGCAACCTCAGTTCAGACTGTTTATAAATTTGGTTATTCCAGTGTACTAGGGTCAAGTCGGGTAAATTCAGACAGTAGGTAAATTCAGACAGTGCCAATGTTTCCTTTGTATGTCAGTTGTTTGGAATTAAAACTGAAATAATTGGGCACACAGTGAAAATCCTGATGAGACGGCTCATTATGAGCCGTCTCATCTGGATTTTCAGTGTTTGCAATGGTATGTCCGAATTTACCCACTGTCCGAAGTTACCCCGACTCGACCCAATTAGTCTACAAAAATGTAGGGAGCTTTCTACAGCTGTTGCCTGTAGGCTGCCTACTATATTGCAGTAGGCTGCCTTTTGGTTGCCAATAGACAAATTGCCATGCCAATGATAGAGTAAGTCAGGGTTGCCAATCAGTGCCTACTGAATAAATGCTATGACCGAGTTGCCAACTTCTGCCTACTACTAGTTATCATGTCCTATAGGCTGCCCTGTAGGCAGCTAAGAGAAAAAATATAGGCAGGTCTTGCATAATGGAGTGGTCTACTGATTTAAGGTAAAATAGTAGGCACTAGCCTGTAGGCAGCTAAGAGGCAGCAGATGTGCTGCCTATAGGCAGCCTACTTTTCTCTTTTTTTTGGATTCTTATGTACAGGTCTTCCTGTGCCCAGGCCTGATTATTTCTTTCTTTCATCATCTATATAGCTTTCAACTAAGACTGTCTACCACATACCTATCAATTACAGCCAATAAGAAATGTCAGTGGTTCTTAACCAGTAATGGCAATGTGACATATAAGTATTAGTACCATTTATTATGGCTTTCAATAGACTTAATTATCACATTACTTGTTCCATATTTGGAACAAAACTACCTCTCCTATAACATACAAATATAGCATTCTGAAGACATTAAGAGCATATTTTCAGGGCTGCATTCAAAGAAAATTTACTAAAAATAAAACATATTTTAAGATCAAGTCCATGTCGTCTATCAAGTCAGATGTAACCACCCACACGGCACACAGCAGCAAAAAGTGTGACATGCTGTTTTGTGGAATTCTGTTTTAACTCGATCTTGTAGATCTGGATGAGATGGTTCATTTGTTAGAGCTGTCCAGACTTAGCCACAGTCTCGAGTCTAACCTTTAAATAACTCTTAAGGTGCCAAAAAAAGTTGACAACAAAATTTACATCTGAAAAATTAAAAAAAAAAATTCAACATTTTTTTTGTTCATTTTTGGTAGTTAAAGTGCTAACTTAATCTAATCTGGATCTAATTAAAAACTTCAGTCCTGACATAGTTCCAACTTTTTGTCAGTGTTATAACCCATTCCATGCGGTAAAGGGGTATCTGGGCAAACAGTTTGGATCCAGATCAGGCCCCACAACATGGGGCCTGATCTGAGATCCACACTGTTTGCTGCCTAGACATCATTTCTACAAGTGTTAGTTAGACCAATATTGTCAAAATATTCTTGATTTTTGATGCAGACGACAATTTCAGCAGATGACAAAAAATACCCAGAATGCAATGGGATAAAGTCTAAACTTAGCCTTTTATTGTTTCAGTGGGTTGAACTTTGTGGATCTGATGGTACGCCAAGGTGTGTTGGACTCACCCCCAAAGACACCAGTTACCATGGGGTTCGAGTGTGCTGGAGAAGTAGAAGCAGTAGGGGAGAACACACAGGGGGTGGCTGTGAGTATATCCTGCAGACCAAATACTGACTGTTATACCAGGTTATTTCACCAGACCCGGGCCGCGTAACGCAGTCAGTAGCCCGTCTGACTCAAGAGCCAGAGGTCCCGGTTTGATACCCGGTCTGGCCACTTACTTTTGTTTCCCTTTCGCTGATTCAAGAAGGATAGTTGTCAGTTACTGGCTAAAGTATGTGCACTTAGTACTGTTTAATGGCTTAGGAGGTCTAAGCCTGCCCGTTAGGTTAACTGACCGTTCCTGACATGACCAAAGCTGTTCACCGTGGATATAAAGTAACAACACATATTTTACCAGCTCACCTGCAGCTAGCAGAAGTGTGAGCTGCAACACGACAAAACCAATAAAGTGGTTCATTCACCATACATAGACTCTGATCAGCCTCAGCTTTTGCCCTCTTTGATCAGAGTCTTTTCTGTGCACTTAGAGGTAGCCAAGGATCTAAGCTATCTCCATGCTGTCAGCGACGACTGGTCAGGCTGGGTGGATACCCAGGCTGATCTGAGTCTTTGCTGGGCACACATGCCACTTTGTTGGTTTTTGTCGTGTCACGGCTCTAGTTTGTATTTTTTGACACTGTCTTGTTTGGTTTTCTGGTTAAGCTTCACATTTTGACAGTGACAGGCATGGATCCAGAATTCTTAAAACCGGTGGGGCTGTAGAATGCTAGCAAGGCTGAGTTCTTCATCCCAAAGTTCCCACAATGGCTTCTTCCATTGTAAAACTGGATACAGTGGACCCTGTTTACAAAGACAGCATTTGTTCCCAAACATTTTGACGTTAACTGAATTTGCTGTTATAAAGAATACATATTTTGAACAATAAGCCCATTCGGTGCAAATCAAAATGAGATTATAAAGAATTTTGCTACAATGAGTGCAGTTATAAAGAGGGTTGACTGTAGTTCCATTATTGCAAAAAAATGGGTCAAGCAAAATCTTAAATGGCAAACAGCGCAGATTCAGATGAGACGTCTCATCTGAATCTGCGCTGTTTGCAAAAGTACAATGTATATGTCTATTGGAATAAAAGGGTTAAGATGCATCGGTGAAATAATGGTCCAAGTGGTGGGGCTGCAGCCCCTCAGCCCTTTCCCTGGATCTGGGCCTAAGGGTCAGGGTGCTGCATGTGCATTTATGTATCAGTATAATCACTGGCAACACAGTGAAAAAATTTCTGATAGCTATTTGTAAAATTATGTCATTTAGTCATTTAATGCACCACTTTTATGCAACAGGCCTCATGATAAGCCAAAATGTTAGAGGTATTATGTACTCTGTGAGATCAGTAGGATAAGAGCTCTAGAAAAGAGGGAGTATTTGGTGATAATTAGGGATAATTTTTTGTTAATTCTGCATAAAAACATATGTTGTGACCCCTCATCATGACGGTTCAGATGAGGGGTCACAACATATGGTTTGAATGAGAAATAAGAAAAATTATCCCTCAATTATCATCAAATACCCCTCTTATCTAGAGCTCTGGACTGCCTTGGCCTTGATGTAGAAAACAAAATTGAAAAAAAAATCAATATGGCCTTATCAGGAGAAGTTGGCCTGATTAATTCTTCAAGCTCCAGAAAAGCAGACAACAATTTACATCTGCTAAATGTAAAATAATGTTTACTCTAAGCTGTCTGATATGTCCAGATGAAATGGCTCAATATGAGCTGCTTCAGCTGGGTCTACACAGTTCTCAAATTCATTTTTGTCACCCGACGTAGGCGGAGGGGGACTATAGAAATGACCCTCGTCCGTCCGTGTGTCAGTCCGTCCGTCCGTCCGTCCTTCCGTCCGTCCGAAATCTTGTCCCCGCAACTCCTCCTACGTCTTTCATCGGATTGATTTGAAATTTTACAGATTGTATTCTTATGATATGAAGATGTGCATGTGGTTTTTGATTTTTGTTTCGGCCATTTTTGATGGAGTTACGGCCCTTGCTGACTCAGACCTTGTCCCCGTAACTCCTGCCACATCTTTTATCAGATTGACTTGAAATTGTGCACAATGTTTCATCATGATCTGAAGATGTGCATGTGATTTTGGAATTTCAATTGCCCTGTATTTTACAAAGTTATGGCCCTTTGTCGTTTTTGGCATTTTCCGTCTGTCCGAAAACTTGTCCCCGCAACTCCTCCTTCATCTTTCATCAGATTGATTTGAAATTTTACAGATTGTATTCTTATGATATGAAGATGTGCATGTGGTGTTTTATTTCTGTTTCGGCCATTTTTGATGGAGTTACGGCCCTTGCTGACTCAGACCTTGTCCCCGCAACTTCTGCCACATCTTTTATCAGATTGACTTGAAATTGTGCAGAATGTTTCATCTAGATCTGAAGATGTGCATGTGATTTTGGAATTTCAATTGCCCTATATTTTACAAAGTTATGGCCATTTGTCGTTTTTGGCAATTTTCCAACTTTTGAACTGTTTGACCGAGAGAGCTGAAATTTAGTATGCTTTTAGCATTTGGTAAATTGAGTATTCTGATTATTGTTAGGATATGCTAAATTTATTAATGACAGAGTTATTCCCCTTTCATAGATAATAGACATTCACTTAAATTTAAAAGGATAACTCAAGAACTATTCATATTAATGGGCTGAATCTTCATAAATGCATTGTTCATTTTTCATCAGATTCATATTAGGAGGATTATGGCCCTTGTTATTTTGTTATTGGGTATATGGGCTTGATGTTTAGGCATTCTGTAAGGGCCTTAAGTTTCAGTAACCTGATTTTACACACATACGCCCAGTCCTGAACTTAAGTATTTTATAACCTCATAGAGGACCAGTAATTGGGTATATGTCTTTGCTTATGCTTCAATTATTATTTCCTTACCAGATTCTGTTGTACACATATTTTTTGGCCATACAGTTACTCTGAAACGGAATAAAGGGCTGCAGTTTGTGACACATTTCAAACGTCGGGTGACACTTGGCCGATGGCCTTTTATTTTTTTTCATTTTGGCGCCTTATTTGTTAATTAAATGGTAATGTAGTGGCTGATACATTTATATTATAATGGACCCTTCATCCAAGCGTTTTGTGCAGGATGAGGGGCATTATTGGAATAATGGCCGGAGGCCGAGCTTCTATCTATCGAGCATTTTACCCCTGCGGTATTTTACACAGCGCACTTTCAAGACGGTAAATACGATACCACGTGATACACACAAACCAACCAAAACAGCGACATGCTTGCAATCAGAATTTAAAGATATCTGCCATTTTGTTGCATACAACCCAAATGGGAGGGGAAAAAGTCACTGAAAAGAGGAGGGCCGATAGAAGCTCGGCCTCATAATGGCCTTTGGCCTTCGCTTCTATCTATCGAGCAGCTTTAAAGAGCAACAAAATGGCAAAATCCAAAAGATAAAGAAATGGTAAACATAACCAAATCTATTTATTTTGATTCCCCAAAACAGCATCAGCAAAATTAACATCATCATTAGACTGAACTCCATGCAAGTAAAACTTATAGAAATTTCTAACAGACGACCAGTCACCTGTCTTAAGGATCTGTTGAACTGAACAACCTTTATGAAAAGCAGCTGAAGCTGTTGCACCTCTAAAAGAATGTGCCTTGAACATGTCAATGTCAATACCTGATAACTGCAAGATAATCTTCAACCATCTTGTCACAGAACTAGTACTAACAGCATTATATGAACAATATGAAACAAATAATTGCTTAGACTTATGAACATCTTTAGTCTTTTCCATATAGAATAACACAGTATGCATAACACACAAGTCTTCCTCTTGAAAATGTCGTAACTCAAGCTGAAATGACCTACCTGGTCTAGAAGTTTTAAGCATACTATTAAACACAAAAACTATTTTGTCATCAAAAATTTTCATACAGTCAATATTCATAGCAACAAGGGTCTGAGCCCGAGGGGCCAAAGCCACCGTCTTAAATGTAAGCATTTTAAGACTTAAAGTGTTCAATGGATATAGAGTTCTCAGGAACTGAATCACACAATCAACATTCCAAACTGAACGATATCTTGGAACAGGAGGCATCTTATTAAATAGGCCTCTCATAAACCTGGTAACATAAGATGGACAATCACACCAAGTATTACCAAGTAATTTTAAAGTTTGAATAATCATAGACTTATGAGTGTTAATAACACTGTAAGACTTACCACCGTTCTGGAGATAATTAAGGTAAGACAATACCGTCACTTCAGACGCCTGAACTGGATCTCTCTTCCTTGAAAAACACCAAAGACACCAGGTTTTCCATGCTGAACTATACTGCTTTTCTGTTCCTGAACGCCACGAAGCACAAATGATTTGGGCAACTTCCTCTGGAAATCCAGAACTCTTGAAGTATCTCCTGAGACAATGACTCCAACTAGGCATAACGAGTTTCCCATAGGGTGGAGCTGACAATTGTGTGGCAACATTAGCAGATCCTTGTGCCTTGGCAACCTAATAGGAAAATCAGACAACAAGGATAACAACAAAGGAAACCATGTCTGACATGGCCAATGTGGCACAATCAACAAAGCTTGACAAACTTTATCTTCTACAATCTTGTTTAAAACCTTCCCGATCACATTGAAAGGTGCAAAGATATATGGCCAATAAACAGACCAGCATATGGAAAAAGCGTCACTTTTATAAGCTCCAGGTTGCGGAAACCAAGAGACAAATCTCTGCACTTGAAAATTTAATCGAGAAGCAAACAAGTCAATATCAGGAATAAAACACTGATCACAAAGTCTTAGGAAAATCTCTCTCTTTAACATCCACTCTGTGCTATCAGAAAAATTCCTGGAAGAAAAATCAGCACAAACATTTAAACTACCAGGGATAAATGACACTGATACAAATATATCTCTGGCTAAGCACCAGTTCCAAATCTTTTTGGCTAATATATCCATTTTTCTGGATGCCATTCCTCCCATACAGTTCAAATATGCAATAGCACAAGAGTTGTCAGACTGAATACTGACATGAATGGAAGTGTAATCTACACAAAAGGCTTGTAAAGCATAGAATATTGCTAATAGTTCCAAGTAGTTAATATGATGCACTGCTTCGCTATCTGTCCATCTACCACCTACAGATTTCTCTGAAACAGTATTAAAGGCTCCCCAGCCCTGACAAGAAGCATCAGTCTGGAGAGATATTGTAGGTTTCTGTGGTCTGATTGGCTTACCATTTTTTGATTTTACATTCAAAATCCACCAATTTAACTCAGACAAACTCTCATCAGACAGAATGACAGATCTATCAAAATCTTTACCCTGTTCAAGACCTCTGATTTTGTCTCTTTCCAAGGCTCTGTAGTGTAAAGGAGCCTCCAATACAGCATAAAAGGCATGGATAATCAATCCAATAAATGACGCCAAATTACGAATAACTACAGACTTTCTGAACAATAATTTTTTGGCAACACGTATGATTTTTTCTACTTTTTCTTCTGGTAAAAAGACTCTAAATAAAACTGAATCCAAAATAAACCCGAAAAACAGGACTCTCTGAGTAGGAATAAAATTAGATTTTTCCTTATTAACAGTAAATCCTAAAGATTCCAAAGTATCTGCCATAATGACAACAGTTTCTTTACAAACTGTCCGACACTTACTCATATTCAAAGAGTCATCTATGTAGTACGAACAGCGAAAACCCTGCTGTCTAAACCATCTATATATAGGTTTTAATACCTTGGTATAAATTCTTGGGGCTGAGCTCAAACCAAAAGGGAGACAAACAAATTTGAATTTCTGCCCCTGCCATATAAACTTTAAAAATTTTTGAAACTGTGGATGAATGGCTATACTGAAGTAAGCATCAGATAAATCCAGTTTTGTGAAAAAATCATTGGGCTGAACCATATCTAAAACCACAGGAAAGGTTTCTTGCTTAAAATGTTCATAGGTCACAAAGAAATTCAATTCCCTTAGGTTAATGACAGGACGAAACTTGCCATTAGGTTTAGGAACAATGAAAATGTTCGAGACAAACTGACCTAACTCATGTTCAGATGGTACAATAGCCCCTTTTTCAAGTAAAGACAATACTTCATTTGAGACCAGTTCCTTTTGACTCTCTGAAAATGATATTTCTTTAGGAATAACATGCTGTACTGGAAAAGCATCAAAATCAATTTGATAGCCTGCAACTGTTTGCAATACCCATGTATCACTAGTATATGATTTCCATACATCAGTAAAAAACCTGACCTTACCCGTAATGCCACTCACCTTATTTACGATGCCAAGTCCTCCGGACTGGTGACTGTGGCTGTCTTCTTGGCCTTTTTATGTCTCCCCCCTTAAGGGTCGGGAGACATATTGTTTTTCCCCGGGCGTCTGTCCGTCTGTCCGTCCGTCCGTCTGTCTGTCCGTCCGTCTGTCCATCTGTCACAAATCGTGTCAGTTCTATAACTTGAAAACCGCTCGAGCTATATTCACGAAACTTCATATAAATATCAATCAACATGAGACGACGTGCAGAGTGCAAGAATGGTAACTCTGGCATTTATACTTTTTGAGTTATTTCCCTTGGAACTTAGTCCATCACAAAATCGTGTCCGTTCTATAACTTGAACACCGCTCAAGCTATATTCGCGAAACTTCATATAAATATCAATCAACATGAGACGACGTGCAGAGTGCAAGAATGGTAACTCTGGCATTTATACTTTTTGAGTTATTTCCCTTGGAACTTAGTCCATCACAAAATAGTGTTTCAATTGTGTCCGCTCTATAACTTGAAAACTTCTCAAGCTTTATTCACAAAACTTCATACAAATATCAATCAACATAAGGCGATGTGCAGAGTGCACAAATGGTAACTCTGGCATTTATACTTTTTGAGTTATTTCCCTTGGAACTTTGTCCATCACAAAATTGCGTCTCAGTCGAGTCCGTCTATAACTTTAAAACCATTCAAGCTATATTCATGAAAGTTCATACAAATATCAATCAACATCAGACGACGTGCAGAATGCACTCTGGCGTTTATCCTTTTTGAGTTATTTCCCTTGGAACTTTGTCCATCACAAAATTGCGTCTCAGTCGAGTCCATCTATAACTTTAAAACCATTCAAGCTATATTCATGAAAGTTCATACAAATATCAATCAACATCAGATGACGTGCAGAATGCAAGAACCATAACTTTAGCATTTATACTATTTGAGTTATTTCCCTTAGAACTTTGTCAGTCACAAAATTGTGTCTCAGTCGTGTCTGCTCTATAACTTGAAAACCATTCAAGCTATATTCACGAAACTTCATACAAATATCAATCAACATTAGAAGAATTGCATAGTGCAAGAACCATAACTCTTGCATTTATACTTCTTGAGTTATTTCCCTTGGACCTTTGTCAATCACAAAATCGTGTCTCAATCGCTTTATTACTTGAAAACCGGACAAGCTATATTCACGAAACTTCATACAAATGTCAGTCAACACTAGACAACCTGCAGAGCACAGCATTTATACTATTTGAGTTATTTCCCTTGGAACTTTGTCATTCACAAAATCGTGTCTCAATCGTCTAAGCTCTATAACTTGAAAACCGTTTAAGCTATATTCATGAAACTTCATACAAATATCAGTCAACATATAAATAGGCGACGTGCAGAGCACTGTAACTCTTGCATTTATATTTTTTGACAAAAACTAAATATGAATATCAGTCAACATTACATGACATGCAGAGCATAACAACTATAACTCTTGCATTTATACTTTTTACTTATTATGAATCCCTGCTTCAGGGTAGGGAAACATATTGTTTTTCCCTTGGCGTCTGTCTTTTAGTCTATCACAAAATATCTTTACTGGATACGAGCTCATTGTTTGCATGAAAAATGACCAGTATTTGCATTAGAAATTGTATTTAAAGTTTCCGTTTGAAATTGTATTTAATGACTGATACTTTTGACATCAGAAAGGGGGGAGACATCTGTTTTTTCGTAGAAAAACAATTCTAGTTTGGGATCTGGTAGTGAGTAGGGTATCTGTACTGATTATATTGCATCTGTGGTCTACCATAAGGCTGATAACGGTTATAACCCCGACCAGCTTGAAAATTGCCATATGACTGATAACCATATGCTCTCTGTGAAAATCCTCTTCCCCTAGTACGACCTCTCATACGCTTAGGACCATAAAAATTGTACTGATCTTTAGTAACTGACATACTGGTGTCACACTTTTTAATCTCTTTTTGAACGTCATCCCCAAAAAGGAAAGATGTAATTGGGGTATTAATGTTACATAAATTTGCATATTTCTTCTTCAAATGAGGACGAATCATATATCTTCGCCTCAAAGACAAATTGAACTGAGCCTGTCCCAGCAAGGTAATGGAATCAGAAAGAAGAGTTCTTGCCTTAGAATTAGCCTGGATGTGATCCTTAAGCACAGTAAGCAGCTCAAAAATGGGAATGAGCCCTGACGCAATAAGCGACTGAATGTCTCTAAATGCTTTATCATACGTTTGAGCCTTTTTCTGAATTTCACTCCAAATTTCTCCATTAACTAATGGTGGAGCCAACTTGTCACAATTAGACTGCAATTTATATTTACTCATTATATCGTCAGTGTCACACTGGGATGAACAAGCCGCGTTGATAAGAGAGGCTAAAGAAGGTGAAATAGGGTCACCCTTTTGGGGAATTTTCAGTTTAGGTAACTGCCACAGAAAATTATCCTCATCCGTCACAACTTCGTCGTGACCTTCGGAAGAACTCTGTACCTTTTCAGAGTCATACAAGGCATTACTAATCTCATTTTCAATAGCCCTTAAAGGCTGTTTAGAAGAACAGTTCTCTGTCATTGGAATAACCTCAACATCACTACATGGCCCTTCATTTTCGAATTCCACATGTACCTCAGGCAAGTTATTAAGGGAGTCACCAAATAAATAATGTAAGTCCTCTTCCTGGGCCATATCATGGCCAGAATTTGCAGACTCCAAACCAATTATCTGTCTTAACTTCATAATGTCATTTTCTGACAAATTATCTAAGTCAATACTATTACTTTTCTTAGTTTTTGAAGATTTTGACCTGGAGGATGTTTTATTTGAAACAGACTTTACCGAAGCCATTTTGGCCGAACCCGCCTTGGACGAACCAGATATGGCCGAACTTGTACTCAGCCTATTTATGTCAATTTGTACACCGTTTTTTGAGGGTTTTTTCGTCGACGACGAAAGCAAACTGTCACTGGGAGACTTATTGGTCTTAGAATTGGCTTTCCCTTTCTTTTTGTCCAGTTTATTTGATCCGACAACATCGGCAACCAACGAAACACTAACCTGTTCCGCCATGTTATTCTGTAAAGGTTCGAAGCCAGAGAATTCTGAAGTATCTTCTCCCGAATCCAAGGACAGAACATCCTCCTTGTCCGCAGCCATATAGAACTACGTTCTAGGCAAACCAGAAGAATTTCTCAAACTCGGAAAGAATATTCACAAATTGCAAAATACCTGTGCGCTGACACGTCTAATCGCCACGACCGCAAAAGTAAATCTGATTGCCAGCATGTCGCTGATTTGGTTGGTTTGTGTGTATCACGTGGTATCGTATTTACCGTCTTGAAAGTGCGCTGTGTAAAATACTGCAGGGGTAAAATGCTTGATAGATAGAAGCGAAGGCCAAAGGCCATTATGAAAATAATGGCAGTGTTGCTTTCCATTAAAATGAGTTCATTCATTTTATTGTCTTATTGTCTAGACTGAACTATATATATGGTCTAGTCTAGTCAAGTCTATTTCTTGCGAGGTTGTTGGGGCACCACACATGACTTTAAAAAAATCCCTTTTCACCTAGTCCTGTCCTCAGCTGCCCTAGTTCCATCCCTGTCCACTCCTTAATATTGTCTTCCCCCTTCTTCTTCTGTTTACCTCTTCTTCTTTTTCCTTTCACTGTGCCCTGCAGAATTGTCTTTGCTAATTAAACCAGAAGACCTTTAGATGTGGCCGAACCACCTCAGTTACTGTTTCTTAACCAAGGTCAGGAGTTTGTCATAATTATTCTCCAAAAGGCTTGGAATCTTTCTATGAACACCCTCATATGTTAGTGAAATAGTCCTTGTATGAGATGTTCAGTAACCTTTGGTAGCATCTCATCTCAATGGCCTTTGTTCTCTTCTTTAGCTCTGCTGTCAAAGTCCATGACTCACAGGCATACAGAAATATGGATATCTTGTATATTGAATGAATTATGGTATATTGCCAGAAATGTCAATTGAAGTGATTCTTTCAAATTTGTTAAATCTATTAAACTAAATACATGCAGCATTATGGCACTAATGTGTGGTAAGGTTTGCGTTTAATAATTTCTTGCTTGCATAGAAAGTAATGGCACACAACAATAATCAGGCAGCAGCTACCTGCAATTACCCATTAAATTATGTTGGTCCAGTAGGCACTGTTTAACACTTTAAGCACCAGTGACAAATATGCATAATTTGCAAACAGCGTAGATCTTGATGAGGCAGCTCATAATGAGCCGCCTCATCTAGATCTACACTGTTTGCCCTCTAGTCTTTGAATTCTCAATATCAAATGTCTTGGACAAGGCATTTTTTTTATTTTAGAAGATGTAAAATTTGTCGTCTGCTTTTTGGTGCTTAAAGAGTTAATCGGTAAATAATATAGTAAAAATTGTAGAAATTGCAACAACTATAATAATTACTGTAATTGCCCAGAAAATGGAACAGTTTGGTTTTACAATACAGTAATGAGCCCAAAGATGGAATAACAAACAGTGTAGACCCTGATCAGACTGCTCCTTTAGGAGCAGTCTGATCTGGATCTGTACTGTTTGCTTAGACCTGTCCGTCCCAGTATTTTGATTCTTTATGTTATTATGATCAGGCTCAAACTATGAGCCACGACACGACAAAATCAACAAAGTGGTTGTGCGGCCAGCACAGACTTAGATCAACCTGGGCATCCACCCAGTCTGAGCAAAGTCTTCCCTGTCCACATGGAGGTATCATAGGCTCTAAGCTATCCTTTAAGTGCTCAGGGAAGAGTCTGGTCAGACTTGGTGGATGCCTAGGCTGATCTGAGTCTGCGCTGGGTGCAGAACCACTTTGTTGATTTTGTCGTGCCGTGGCTCGTATAATATTGATTATCAGTGAACTTAGCTATTATACTATATATTCATATATAATATGTTTTTGTCTTAAAAAAGTAAATTCTGTTATGTGCTTGCATTGAATTTTACTGAATGAATTTTAATGTAATTGCTGAAAATTTCTCTCTCAAATGTCTAGACATGTAATGGATTTATCAGATTTCAATTGAAAATGCATTATTACCCTGACAAATCAATATTTGAGCCACGGCATGACAAAACCAACAAAGTGACATGTGTGCCTAGCAATGACTCAGATCTGCCTGATCAGAATATTTGCTGTCAGCATGCTTAGACCCTTAGCCACCATTTAAACACACAGCAAAGACTCTGATCATAATGGGTAGATGCACAGGCCACTTTGCTGGTTGTATTGTGTTGTCCCTCAATCAGATTAAAGCTGAGAAAAGACTTCTAAAGTGCCTACACAAGCTGTCACAGACAAAAATGTCGCTAACCCATGATACGCCAAAAGGGCAGAAAAACAGTTTTACCATAAGAGTACAGAATGTGGGATTCATAACTTTGCAAGTAGTCCTTATCACACATATTTGCAAAAACAAAAATAAGTTTATGTATGTAAAAAATAAGATGGAATTTAAGATTTTAGTACAATGTAGTCATATTTTTTTCCAGATTGGTGACCATGTGATTGGCTTCTGTGACTATGGAGCTTGGGGTGAACTTGTCGTGGTTCCCGCCAACTATGTGTACAAGATGCCGTCTAACATGAGCTATCAAGATGGTGCTGCGTTAACAATGAATTACCTGACAGCATATATCATGTTGTTTGATATCGCTAACCTGAGAAAAGGGATGTCGGTCTTCTTTCATGACGTGGGTGGAGGAGTGGTGAGTAGCTGACTGCTGTAATGGTGATCGTTTTATTGGTTCTTTCAAGGTGTATGGGTGAACCACCATTTTTGTGTCGTCTGCAACTGGCAAAAGCAAGAAATGGGCATTACTTTTCCGGTGTCAGTCTTGGCGGCATAACTTTGTATCAAGTTTTCTGGTTTAGCTCCGATTCCTGACAATGTGCAGACAGGCGAGACACTACATTCTGCTGAATTCTTGTTACTTTCAACCATTTTTGCAAAGGGAAACAACTTTTGTGACTTCATGTTTGCTTTGTAGGATGCCGCAACTTTTGCAAAATAGGGTCTACTCTAAAAAGGAAAAAATTTGCTCCTTTGGGAGTGAATTATTTTTTATAGAGTTGACCCCAATTAGGAAGGGCAGCAAAACTGGAAGTGACAGAGTTGTCAGATGGGGTAGTGTGAGTCTATATACAGACTATTACAAACCATCATGAGTGTCCTTCTAGGATAGGGAAATTTCAGCTGGGGGGTCGGAATTTCTACCAGGGATAAGGCTTGACGAGTCGCTTGTTGAAATTCCGACCTGCGCCCCCACCCCAGCCTTTCACCAAAATAACTCTTTGCACTGACAATGGAAATCTGTGCAGACCTGTTGTCCAGATTATATTATCTGTCTGTGCCATCAGAAAATTACATCAATACAAATCTGTAATCTAGTATCAGCTAAGTAATAGACTGTGCCTTTAGTCACAGACATCTAATGAGGCTTGGCACTAAGCAAAAGTACAAAATATCTCTTGCTACAAGAGAAAGGCCAAATCAAATAGCCATAAATAGATTCTGGTGCTTTTTTGAAAATGCATTATTTGGATAATAGTTGAAAACAGATATCAAAATAGTGATGATCCTTACAAGTCTGCGTCACGGTTTACAAGATTTATTTTTATACCCATTCTCATATCCGATTAAGTTTTCTGGCTGACTGGTACATCTGATGAATCATATTTCATTGAGTAGCTTGGGCAAAGTATAGGCAACGCTGACTCTAACAACCATATAGCTTTTTTTTCTTCGAGCCATTTTCATAAAAATATTCTGCAGTTTAGGTGAGCTATAAAACCATTTACTCTGAAGGTTGGAGATAAATATGTTGAAGAGGGCACAACTAACTTTATGCAAAAAATGATAGCTAGTTTGAATATTCATCGATTTAAATAACTGCGTATTTTACAAAATTGTAGAGATACACAGTAATAATTATAAAACCACAGAAATGAGATACACTTTGGTATTCTGCATTGTTGTTTATAAGTACTAATGAGCTTGAGCTTAAGTATTGGGACACCTAAAATAATAAATTTTCCATTTGTCCCAAATGGAAAATTCATTGTTTTTAGATGTCCCAATACTTCTCGCGGTGTTCCATTTTTCACGGTATTTCGCGGTCACTTAGAAACCGTGAATATTAAAATCGCGAAATGATTTTCTGTTTCTTACAAAGATCATCAGTAGACACAGCGTCCATATATTTTATTTCTGTTTGCTTCAGTAAATTCTGGTACTTTTCATATGAGCCAGCTCTTTTATTAACCTGCGGCCCTGCGGCAGGATAATGAAAGAACTGGCTAGAAGAAAATGAAGCAGTCTTGCTTTTTGCGCATGTTGTTAACCGCGAAAATTAAAAATCGTGAAAATTAATGTTGCTGTATTGGCTCCTTAATCGTGAAAAACGGTATATACACACATTACGGTAGTTTTCATTCTCCTCCATCTACATTATTCTGGATCTGTCTGACTGTCCTATCAGGAAGGCTTTTTCTCCCACTTTCACATATACAAGATAGGCTTTCAGCTCATATCTTTTATTAGCAACATCTTTCTTATATTAGCAACAGGAGTTTTTATTAGCTCACCTGAGCCATAGGCTCAGGGTGAGCTATTGCGATCACCCAGTGTCCGTCGTCCGTCGTGTGTCGTGCGTCTTCAACAATTTGCTTTAAATGATATCTTCTCTGAAATCGCTAGGCCTAAAGCTTTGATATTTGGTATGAAGGATTGTCTAGTGGTCCTCTACCAAGTTTGTTCAAATGGTGGCCCCAGGGTTCAAAATGGCCCTGGGGCAGGGGGTCTTGGGTTCAAACTAAAATGTACTTAAAAATGTTCTTCTCCAGAACTGCTTGGCTCAGATGCTTGAAATTCGGTATGTAGCATTGCCTAGTGGTCCTCTACCAAGTTTGTTCAAATGGTGGTCCAAGGGTCCAAAATGGCCCTGGGGCAGGTGGTCTTGGGTTCGAAACTAAAATATACTTAAAAATCTTTTTCTCCAGAACTGCTTGGCTCAGATGCTTAAAATTTTGAATGTAGCATTGCCTAATGGTCCTCTACCAAGTTTGTTCAAATGGTGGCCCAAAGGTCCAAAATGGCCCTGGGGCAGGGGGTCTTGGGTTCAAAACTATAATGTACTTAAAAATCTTCTACTCCAGAACTGCTTGGCTCAGATGCTTGAAATTCGGTATGTAGCATTGCCTAGTGGTCCTCTACCAAATTTTTGTTCAAATGGTGGCCCCAGGGTCCAAAACGGCCCTGGGGCAGGTGGTCTTGGGTTCAAAACTAAAATATACTTAAAAATCTTCTTCTCCAGAACTGCTTGGCTCAGATGCTTGAAATTTGGTATGTAGCATTGCCTAGTGGTTCTCTACCAAGTTTGTTCAAATGGTGGCCCTTGGGTCCAAAATGGCCCTGGGGCAGGGGGTCTTGGGTTTGAAACTAAAATATACTTAAAAATCTTCTTCTGCTTGGCTCAGATGCTTGAAATTTGGTATGTAGCATTTCCTAGTGGTCCTCTACCAATTTGTTTAAATGGTTGCCCCAGGGTCCAAACTGGCCCTGGGGCAGGGGGTCTTAGGTTCGAAACTAAAATATACTTAAAAATCTTCTTCTCCAGAATTGCTTGGCTCAGATGCTTGAAATTTGGTATGTAGCATTGCCTAGTGGTCCTCTACCAAGTTTGTTCAAAAGGTGGCCCTTGGGTCCAAAATGGCCCTGGGGCAGGGGGTCTTGGGTTTGAAACTAAAATATACTGTAAAATCTTCTACACCAGAACTGCTTGGCCCCGATACTTGAAATTTGGTATATAGCATTGCCTAGTGGTCCTCTACCAAGTTTATTCAAATGGTGGCCCCAGGGTCCAAAGTGGCATTGGGGCAGGGAGTCCCAGGTTTGAACCATAGAAATACATAGAAAAATATTCAAAAATCTTCTTCTTCGGAACCCAAAGGCTGTGATGCTTGAAATTTGGCAAATTTAGCTTTGCCTTATAGTCCTTTACCAAGTTTGTTCAAATGATGACCCCAGGGTCCAAAGTGGCTCTGGGGCAGGGAGTCCAAGGTTTGAACCATAGAAATGCAAAGAAAATATTCAAAAATCTTCTTCTTCAGAACTGCAAGGCTTAGATGCTTGAAATTTGGTATGATGCATTGCCTAGTAGTCCTTTACCAAGCTTGTTCAATGGTTGCCCACGGGTCCAAAAATGGCCCCATGGCAGGGAGTTCAAGGTTAGAACCATAAAAATACATAGAAAAATATTCAGAAGTCTTCTTCTTCAGAACCATTTGGCTCAGATGCTTGAAATTTGGTATGTAGCATTGCCTAATGTTCCCTACCAAGTTTGTTCAGATGATGACCCCAGGGTCCAAAATGGCCCCGCCCCAGGGGTCCTGGGTTTGAACCTTAGAAATACATAGAAAAACATTAAAAAAATCTTCTTCTTCAGAACCACTTGGCTCAGATGTTTGAAATTTGGTATGTAGCATTGCCTAGTGGTCCTCTACCAAGTTTGTTCAAATGGTGGCCCTTTGGTCTAAAATGGCCCTGGGGCAGGGAGTCTTGGGTTCGAAATTAAAATGTACTTAAAAGTCTTCTTCTCCAGAACCCCTTAGTGCAGTTGCTTGAAATTTGGTCTGATGCATTTCCTAGTGGTCCTTTACCAAGTTTGTTCAAATGATGGCGACAGGGTCAAAAATGGCCCCGCTCCAGGGGGTGCTGGGTTTGAACCATTGAAATACATACAAAAATATTCAAAAGTCTTCTTCTTCAGAACCACTTGGCTCAAATGCTTGAAATTAAGTAGGAAGCATTGCCTAGTTGTTTTTTTACCAAGATTATTCAAATGGGGGCCCCCTGGTTCAAAATGGCCCTGGGTTTGAACCATACCAATACATAGAAAAATATTCAAAAATCTTCTTCAGAACCATTTGGAAATGGTTGCAAACTATCAGGTTTGTTCAAATGATGACCCTAACTTGACCTTTGACCTTTTTGCTCAGGTGAGCGAATCAGGGCCTCTTGGCCCTCTTGTATTTTTGACTAATATTTCAGTTTTAAATTAACAAAATGGACACGCAAGCAACATGGACGAGGTTTGATAGCAGATCATACCTTTGTGATGTCACCAAATTTTAACAACATCACTGAAACAGGTTATAAAATGTTGCTAGCAGCTTGACGCTCGTGACATGAAAGGCTTAGTTGCATTTTGTTTTTGGCGTCTGGAAGAAAAATAGTCAACAAGTCGTATTTCCTGTCTATTTTCAAGGTGCAAACCATGTGAACACTAGTTTTAAGACCTGATAAACACATTGGGATTCTAATCTCTGGTTGAAAAGTTGAAATTTTCCAGTTTTGAAGCTCAGTCTGATTTGAGGTTTAAAATTCGCTAAAAGTTACCCTTGGTACTTCGATTGTAAATGCAACAGATATTTGATTTCACTGAAGGGTGAATTGGAGGGGAAATGGGTTGGGGTTGCAGGGTATGGGGGATGGGGATGTCCTTAGCCTGCTTAACATCATCCTTGCCAGGTATTGCATTTATTTGGCTATAAAACTTGTTGATTTATCCAAAAATCCAGATCAATGGATTTTGCATGATCAGAGGGTTACTGGACATTATACAGATGTGCCTTCACCACTTAAATTGGGCAGTTTATTCTAGCATTTATTAAAAGTGACAAAAATGACAATAGTTGAATTCGTAAACAGTGTAGATCAAACGAGCTGCCACATTTGGACCTACATTGTATACCCTCTAGTATTTGAATTCTTAATATAATATAGCTTGAATAATACATTTTTTAAAAGTTTGCAGACGCAAATGTTGTCTGCTTTTTTGGCACTATAAGGGTTAGTGTATTTCCAAAGGAAAATTTGTATCAGTGATTCTGTGTGTAAAACCACCAAGTGAAATGGGATTACATCTTGCATCGCCAACGAAAAAAAAATGAAAGAAAAGAAAGAATTCATTCTGCATTTAAAGAGCTCTGTGAATACGGTATATAAGCTTACCAAATAAGAATTTAATATAGATAAACATTGGCAATTGATTTTTTCTACAAGAGCTGTCGACAGTTGTATCATAGCTCTGCAGACGGAAACATCTGTCATTTCTTTATTACAAGGAAATTACAGAGAAAATTGTGATGGAAACTATGGCCTGAAACCCCTGTCAGAAGATTTAACCCTTATAGCACAAAAAAAGCAGACAACAAAATTTACGTCTGCTGATGTTCAAAAATGTTTTGTCCAAGCTATATTATATTGAGAATTCAAAGACTAGAGGCCCAGAGGAGGTGGCACATGATGATTTTTGTTCTGGCTGCTTTAAGGGTTTCTATGTGACCTTTGTAAGCCTAGAACAAACTGTGTACATGTGGTCTGGTCAGAGTAGCTGTATTTAACACTATGAAAATAGAAGTATTTGCAAACAATGTAGATCCTGATGAGGTGGCTCTTAATGAGCCACCTCATCTGTTTCTACACTGTTTGCCCTCTAGTCTTTGGAGTCTCAATATGGACTATTTTGAACAAGGCAATTTAAAAAATTTTGCAGACGTAAATTTTGTCGTCTGCTTTTTGGAGCTTAAAGAGTTAAGACAAACAAACTGATCAAGCCCAAACCAGCCTGCACATCATTTGTGTCATCTGGAGATAGGATTTATATTGACACATCTCAGCGAGAAATTTGTGAGATTTCTACTTACAATGACAGTATGCATTCATCATGTCTTGGCCAGTAATTATTTGCTATCATTTACACATAGCCTGATGATAGACTAGATTTTTTATGGGACCATCATTTTTCTGTGGATTATCTGGGGATAACTTCTGCGGCAAACAGAAGGAAATATGGGTCAATTCAAAGAGATTTATTACAGTTTCTGTTTGATATTGGAATTCATATAATGGTATCCTAAATTCCCTTTTGGGTATATACATGTAGATCTGTGCATGCTGAAATTTGAAGAATCCTGTTGATAAATAGCCAAAAACTTTATGTGTATAACTTTATCATTTTTTGAGGGGTATATTAAAACAAGTTGTAAATACCAAACCAAAAGGAAATCAGATCTATATACATAAGATGGCTGTCCAGATATCTATATGTACATCTAATATTCAGCCTGCTTTGTGAAGACATGTTTTCACATGGATGATGCTTATGGCCAAAGGACCATTTGAGCCGCGACACAAGAAAACCAACAATGTGGTTGTGCGCCCTGTGCAGACTCAGATCAGCCTGGGCATCCGCCAAGTCTGATCAGACTCTTTGCTAAGCGCTTAAAGGGTAGCTAAGGGACTGAGCTACCTCCATGCGGACAGCGAAGACTCTGATCAGACTGGGCGGATGCCCAGGCTGATCTGAGTCTGCGCTGGGCGCACAACCACATTGTTGGTTTTCTCGCGTTGCGGATCATTTGTGTCATTGCTCGCTGAGTTTAAACATTTAATTTAACTGGGAATATATGGCTCCCTTCTCACAGTGGGTAACTCTTAAAGTCTGGGAGAGCAAATTCCTACCTGGGAGAGTTGCCCAAATGAAGCAATTAAGGCAATGGGGTCCTTGTAGTAACCAGCTATGCCATGGAGATGTAGCCATACGCTTTACGGGGTGAGGCTGCTTTCCCTTAAAGTGCCAAAAATAGCAAACCACAAAAGTTACATCTGCAAAATTAAACAAGAGGGCCATAAGGCACTGAATAGCTCACCTGACCAATTGGCAAAGTGGCTTTTTCTTATATCTGAAATTCTTCACAGTCTTGGTAGTACTCTAGTACTCCATGCTACTTACCAAGTTTCAAGGTCACAGGTATATTGGCTCTGGAGAAGAAAAATATTAAAGGTTTATACCATAAATGGGTATGGTGGCCATGTTGGTCATGTGACCTGGACCATTTGATTTTGAACAAATTTTTGGTCAATCAACCCCTTAAGGCTCTATATGAAATTTGGTTACAATTGGCCCAGTGGCTTTTGAGGAGACTGTTTGATATTATCAAAATGAGAGTGTTCTGGGTCAAAAGTCAAAAAATGACCTTGACCTATTGTACTCATAAATCTTCATGTACTCATTAAGGTGACCGTATATACCAATTTTTAGGCCAAAATCTTCAAAAATTTCCAAGCAATCATATGTTCCAGCATTTTCCTATATTTGACCTTGCTGTAAAAAAGGTCAAGGTCAACCCAAGGTCATAATTTGAACAATCTTGATAGTACTGGAGTACTCAATGCTACATACAAAGTTTCAAGGCCGTCACTTAATTGGTTCTGGAGAAGAAGAGTTTTAACGATTTTTACCATATATGGGCATGGCGGCCATGTTGGTCATGTGACCTGGACCGATATAAAACGTTTTCATTCCCTCAACCCCTGAAGGCTCTATATGAAATTTGGTTTCAATTGGCCCAGTAGCTTTTAAGGAGATTGTTTGAAATTATCAAAATATGAGAGTTCTGGGTCAAAGGTCAAAGAATGACCTTGACCTCTTGTACTCATAAATCTTCATGTAGTCATTAAGATGACTGTAGATACCAATTTTTATGACAAAATCTTCAACAGTTTCCAAGATATCTTATATTCTAGCATTTTGCCATATAAAAGCATAAGGAAGCAAATTTGAACTTACTGTAAAAAAGGTCAATGTCAACCCAAGGTCATAATTTGAATGGTCTTGGTAGTACTCACGTACCTGATGCTGCATACCAAGTTTCAAGGCCATCGGCCTATTGGTTCTGGAAAAGAAGATTTTTTTAGGTTTTTACCATATATGGGCATGGCGGCCATGTGACCAGGACCGTTTGAACAATTTTTCGTTCCTAAGACCCCAGAAGGCTACAAATGAAATTTGGTTACAATCGGCCTAGCGGTTTCAGAGGAGAAGTCGTTTGAAATTGTTGACGGACGGACGGACGACGGAGCCTTACCATCCTATAAGCTCCCCCGGAGCCGCTGGCTCAGGTGAGCTAAAACAATTGTCCAAGCGATAAAACTACTTGTATCCGAGTAGTTCTCGTCATTTTTTACTAACAATTTCCTGTTTTCTCCCAAACAAGCAGGGTTTCTTTCAGTTTGCGGTAGTTATGTATTGTGTACCTAATAACTCTGGTTTCGACACACACGTCATGAATTTATTTATAGAAACGAGCCTCAGGGAGCGATCATTATTTGATATGCTATCACGCACAGACAACGTCACGTCCAGAAGCAGTTCTCGTCATGTTGCTTTGGAGCTCGATTTTAAAATAAATATAAAACCCATTTTACTGTTGTTCCTATATAATGATTTTGACATCTTATTCATGTAACAAAGTCCGTTCGTATGCCGAATGCGCTCAGTATTTTTAATGAGGTCACAGCAGACGAAAACAAACACAAAACTGAGACGAAGAGTTTGTCTTGTTCACGAGGCTGCTGAAAACGATAAATGATGACTGAGTCAGGTTTGCTATTTTAATATTTTTGTGTTTTTCCTGCAAAGTTGACTTACATTCGGAATTTGTTTGCAAAGTAGACACAATATTGGAAAACCTGACCCAATTAAGAGAGGTCTGCACGTGGCTTGAACGTGCTCACCTGAATGCCCCTGACGTAATCACATGACTTTGTGAATCCAAAAGAGAAAAAACGGCATTTATATATACACAGCTCGATATCTTGATCAGTTTTTGCACTAGTTTGACCAAATGTATCATAAACTTAGGATTAAGGCAGTTGAAGTGAAGAAAAAATACGCGAAAAACTCGTTTTAAGCTGAATGACGAGAGCTACTAGCTGACGAGATCTACTCGGATACGAGTATATCGAATTGAGAATTCAAAGACAATAGGGCAAACAATGTAGATGCAGATGAGGCAGTTCATTTTGAGCCGCCCTATCTGGATCTACACTGTTTGCAAATTCAACTGTTTTCACTTTTGGCACTTTAAGTGTTATTAATTGTTAAAAGAGGGACATTTATTGTACCTGTTATACCTGTATTTGTAGGGCCATGCTGTCAGCCAGTTATGTAGGACAGTTGAGGATGTTGTGAGTTATGGAACAGCGTCTGCTCACAAACATGAAGCAGTTAAAGACAATGTCACCAGTGTGTTTGATAGAACAGCCGATTATTGTCAGGAAGTGAGAAAGTAAGTTTTTAACACAGTTATCCCTTAGCTTCAGATTGACACCTAAAGCTTAAAAACAAGAGCATGTGAAGCTTAAAAACAAGAGCATGTGAGCAGAGGCTCACGTATACCCCCGGCCAGCGCCAGCGCCTAATAAAAATACACTAAAGCAAATGTTAAATAACAGACATATGAATGGACAATCTATTACAAATCCAGTGGAAGGCCTTTAGACAAATACACAATGGTTCCATTAAAACATGCAAATTATGTTATCAAAAGAAAATACAAATTTAACACAAAATTTCAACACAAATTTACATAAAGTTCTATGTCAGTGACCTTGACCTAAAGTCAGCGGCAGCATCCAGATGATGTCAACTAGTAGTCAATTTAAACCTATACCTAAACCTAGTCACATAGCAAACTGAGAAATCTTTAACATAAATTTTACCATTTATTCCATTGGTGATAGAGATGGAAAAAAGGAAAAAATGAAGGCCAAAAGAAATCTTAGCATTTTGATTTTCTTTCCTACAATAAACTTGGTCATTCTCAAGATGTAAACAAAAATTGAAGAATGTGGCTCTCTTAGGAACATAGAAAACTGTGACAAAAATAAGCTGGAGAGAAAGAAAAATGGACAAACAAAGGGAATGATAAGCAGGAGGCCGATACTCTATTACACCATACAACTAGTCATACCCAACATTTGCACCAAATTTCAAAATCCTAGCTGTAGTGGTTCCTGAGAAATCTTGGGACAGAAAAAGTTTAATTTTAAAGGAGAGAAATAAGAAATGGACAAACAAAGGGAATGATAAGGAGGAGGAGGCTGATGTTTTCTTACACAATACAACTAGTCATACTCAGTGTTTGTAATAAATTTCAAAAACCTAGGTGTAGTTGTTCCTGAGAAATCTATGATAGAAATTTAATTGGAGAGCAAGAAAAAATGGACAAACAAAGGGAATGATAAGCAGAAGAAAGTTAATTGTCCCTTATACTGTACATCTAGTTATACCCAACATTTGTACCAACCTTATAAATCCTAGCTGTTGTGGTTCCTGAGAAATCTGTGACAGAAATTTAATTGGAGAGAAAGTAAAAATGGACAACAAAGGGAATGATAAGCAGAAGGAGGCCAATACTCTCTCTCACGGTACATCTAGTAATACCCAACATTTGTACAAAATTTCAAAATCCTAGCTGTTGTGGTTCCTGAGAAATCTGTGACAAAAATTTAATTGGAGAGAAAGAAAAAATGGACAAACAAAGGGAATGATAAGCAGAAGAAGGCTGATTGTCTCTTACAAAGTACAACTAGTCATACCTAACATTTGTACCAAATTTCAAAATCCTAGCTATTCTGGTTCCTGAGAAATCTGTGACAAAAATTTAATTGGAGAGAAAGAAAAAATGGACAAACAAAGGGAATGATAAGCAGAATAAGGCTGATTGTCTCTTACAAAGTACAACTAGTCATACCTAACATTTGTACCAAATTTCAAAATCCTAGCTATTCTGGTTCCTGAGAAATCTGTGACAAAAATTTAATTGGAGAGAAAGAAAAAATGGACAAACAAAGGGAATGATAAGCAGGAGAAGGCCTATTATTTCTTACACAGTACAACTAGTCATACCCAACATTTGTACCAAATTTCAAAATCCTAGCTATTGTGGTTCTTGAGTAATCTGTGACAGAAATTTAATTGGAGAGAAAGAAAAAATTGACAAACAAAGGGAATGATAAGCAGGAGAAGGCTGACTGTCTCTTACACGGTACAACTAGTCATACCCAACGTTTGTACCAAACTTCAAAATCCTAGCTATTGTGGTTCCTGAGAAATCTGTGACAGAAATTAAATTGGAGAGAAAGAAAAAATGGACAAACAAAGGGAATGATAAGCAGGAGAAGGCTGATTGTCTCTTACACGGTACAACCGGTCATACCCAACGTTTGTACCAAATTTCAAAATCCTAGCTATTGTGGTTCCTGAGAAATCTGTGACAGAAATTTAATTGGAGAGAAAGAAAAAATGGACAAACAAAGGGAATGATAAGCAGGAGAAGGCTGATTGTCTCTTACACAGTACAACTAGTCATACCCAACGTTTGTACCAAATTTCAAAATACTAGCTATTGTGGTTCCTGAGAAATCTGTGACAGAAAAAATGTTAACACACACACACACACACACACACACACACACACACACACACACACACAAACATATTAACGGAAAAACCAAAAACTATATACCCCCTATATACTTCGTATACCGGGGGTATAATGAGAATATTTGAATTTGTAAACTCTGTAGATCCTGATGTAGCTTGGACTTATCTTCTTCTTTTTTAAAAATTTGCAGATGTAGATTTTGTCTTCTGCTTTTTTGGGACTTTATTAAAGGCTATACATGCATTCAATCTCATAGTCTGAAAACACTTCCTAGACCCCTTCAAAAAAGCAGCATAAAATGAACAAAAAATCCTGGACCTGGGCTGGCAAAATGGACTGGCCCATAATGCATGTTTGGCACTAATTGTCTGAGCTGTGCATTCATATACATAGCTACTGTTATTCTTTTAAGAAATGCCCAAGGAGCATCGGTGGTCCAATAAAGCCAGTCTTTATAGGTTTTGGCTTCTTTTTCAAAGCAAAAGGAAAGAGGGGCTGTTTATTAGAAGAGATATAGTAAGTCTTTGAGTTGTGGCTCAGTGGTCCCTGGAACATTTTAGACGTAAAAAAACTTCAATCCATAACATACAATTGAGCACAGTAGTAAGATGTGTTTTTGCATTGATATTTTCTAATTGCAGGTTGTCACCAGAGGGAGTAGACATTGTATTAGACTGTATGTGTGGTGAAGACGCAAATAAGGGTATCTCCCTGCTGAAACCAATGGGAAAATATATACTCTATGGTAAGTCTTTAGACAGTCTTTTACATTTTCTTTTGTCAGTGGCACTCCTAAGCATATACTGTATTATTCCTAATAAAAGCCCCTGCTGTAATAAAAGCCCCGTGCCTCTTTTCCGATAATGATTTGATATTATCTTGCATGAATTCCTGTTTCCTTCTCTGGATAAGGTAGCTCTTTGAAGTGCAGTCAACTCTTAAAGGAAAGAATTTGCTCCTAGAGGAGTTGACTGACTATTCTAATGCACTTGCAAATATAATGCGACGTCTGATTTGATAACGTCAAAAATTTGCGACAGTATATTCTGCGATTTACTGTCGCAAACCCGACGTCATTAAGTAACGTCGCTTCTCACTGGCTGACGTCTGGTTTTACATTGCTGAAAGCACTTGCGATGGGTGCAAGTAGTACACTTTGAAAGGTGAAAATGTGAAAAAGTGCATTAGAATGGGGATAACTGTATTGAAAATTGTCATTTGGGGAGGTAAATCGTCGGTTTTATGGTCGCAAATTGCATTTTACAGCTCCGACGCAAAACGAAATTTCCAACCATAAAACTGACAATTTGCCTCCCCAAATGACAATTTTGAATACAGTTATCCCCAAACTGACAAATGCTGCAAAAATAGAAGAATGGGTTTAAACAATATTTTATTCATAGAATTCATATATTGACCCGAAAGTAGTATAGTGCCTCCTTTGAAGGTATACCCATCATCTTTATATTGCTTATCAAAGGTATTTTATTTCAGTGGCTGATTTACCACACTTTAGGCTCTAAATACCCCCCCCCCCCCCCCCCCCCCCCACTTTCCGAAAATGCAGTGCCCTGGGATATTTAATAGGATTAATGTGGTAATGGTATAATGTTTGAGTCTGTGAGCAGCAGTGCATTCATAGCACATACTTCTCTTGAAGTTTGTAATATTTTTGGCTTGCCGTCTCGGCGGCAAGCCAGTATTCAAGTGGTTTAGTGATACCGAGTTATTTTCGGAAGAAACGATACGTCACACTTAGTCGGAAAATACCTGGAGAGCGTGTACTGCAACGATTCGCTCTAAGCTTTTTTAGGGCCGCAATATCAAGCCAAAGAGATTGGAAAGCTCGTTCCGGTTTGAGACTGCATTTCTTCATTATTTTCTTCACAGACAACAAACAAAGACCTCGTCCGATTTTGTCTATTTTTATCCATATCCGAATTACCTCATCTGCTAAAAATAACAGATGGAAACTTTAATATTCTATTTTTGATAGTACATGTACTTTTTTAATATTTCCCTTAAAAAGCACGTTTTTCTTTTACATGTGCCTTGAACTTGGCCACATTTCTTTTGCTTTTTATAAACTGATTGCATTAAAAATGAAACTCTGAATTTAATGCAAAGTTTTTGGCTTTGCATCCGAAGAAATATATCAAAACCTGTGTAAGAAACAGTGTTTATATATAGCAATAGCGCAAAGCATAAGCTTTTCCAAAAATCGTGCTGCGGCGTCGCAAAAAATAGGCCTTACGGCATCGCATAATCTGACTGGTCAGAGCAGCCAGCACATTGTCTAGCGCCGGTGCATTCATGGGATCTGATCAGTCTTTTTCGGCATATATATTCTTCATGATGATCCATGATGAAGACATCTTTTATGCTGAGGATAGACTGATAAGACTGCGCTTATGCCGGAGTGGGCTGATCTGTGTATCTGTAAAAACTGAAAGAGCAGAGTTCAAATTTATTGTTTAGATTTAGAAACAAGCGCTTTTGACGATTTTCTTCCCTTATCACATTATCACATTAACTGAACTTTTTTTATTCCATCTATCTATGTGTGTGGCTTGCTTATATGTAGAACTGACCGTGTACTATGTAATTTTAGTGGGTAATGTCGGTAGGTACTTAACGCTTACGCATTGCAACAGGCCTTT
Organism: Ctena decussata; assembly: GCA_963989385.1. Classification (NCBI taxonomy): domain Eukaryota; kingdom Metazoa; phylum Mollusca; class Bivalvia; order Lucinida; family Lucinidae; genus Ctena; species Ctena decussata. The sequence goes on from CAXDIV010000067.1 coordinate 126,753, forward strand.
CCATTGCACAAAGCGATATATTATGTACACATTTTTAGCATCTGATAAATTTCCTTTTTGCCATCAATATGTTCATGAATAGCCTGAACAATGATACAGAAAAAGGGGACAATTCAGAATTGTTAACATTTGAAACTCAGAATTGTTAAAATTTGAAACTGTTAGGGATTCATTGACAGCTTTATGACAACGGAGGGGTTAACATCCCAGCTGTAAAAGAATGAACATATTTTTCAGGTGTCCAGTTGTTACCATTGTTTATTATGCTAATCAGGTCAGATATGGTATAATATGTCATAGTATAGTGCAATTTGTAACACAGAGATTTTCTTATATTTTCAAAATTGATTTTGATTGTTGTAAGCTGTTACATAAGACAAAAATACACATTTTGAAACTGGAAACCACTGATGCTTTTGCAAACTTAATTCTCCAGTATACAGCTGATTTGGCACCATTTCGATTGTTTTTAAGCTGTCATGCAAAAAAGCTCTATTTTACCAGTCAATCTTATATCTTATTTTGTTACAGAAGGGCTTCTTCATCAAAGGAAACATTTGAGCCACAACACGGGAAAACCAACAAAGTGGCATATGTGCCCAGTGAAGACTCAGATCAGCCATGGCATCCGCCCAGTTTGATCAGAGTCTTCACTGTGCAGACAGTGAAGACTCTGATCAGACTGGGCAGATGCCCAGGCTGATATGAGTCTTCACTGGGCGTACATACCACTTTGTTGGTTTTGTGGTGTCGCGGCTCAATTTTTTCTCATGATATGATGGCTTCCTCTCATTTACAGGTTCATCAAGTATAGTAACTGGAGAGACCAAAAGTTTCTTTAGCTTCGCAAAATCAGTAAGTGCCATATTGATTCAGTTACAAGAGGAATTGCTTCTTATAGATGGATCTAGATCTTTTAGATTGTTTTGGGTCTAGATCTTTTGGATTGTTTTGTAGATGGATCTAGATCTTCTGGATTATTTTGGAAGAGAAAACCTCATTTTATAGCTGAATTACACAAGACTGTTTTTACATACCGTATACGGGGTAATTTTTGTGGGTTCAAATTTTCGCAGTTTAGGGGCAAAAACATAGAGATTAATTTTCGCGATTTTTAATTTTGGCGGTTAGCAACATGCGCAAAAAGCAAAATTGCTTCATTTTCATTTGAGCTAGTTCTTTCATTAACCTGCAGCCGCAGGTTAATGAAAGAACAGGCTCAGATGAAAAGTACCAGACTTTACCGATGCAAACAGAAACAAAATATATGAATGCTGTGTCTACTGGTGATACTTTGTAAGAAAAGGAAATTATTTTGCGATTTTAATATTCGTGGTATTTATGTGACCGCGAAAAATGGAACACCGTGAAAATTATCGTGTATACGGTATTTTTGGTAATTTTTGAAGGATAAACTCCCAACTTATTACCAAAAAACTTTATAACAGTATCACCTTTTGCCATGAGTTGCTATTTCTAGCATGCATCATCTGAATAAAATGGAGATTTCATCTGATGATATGGACAGTACAGTCCAACCTGTATTAAGCAAGCACCTAAGGGATAATCAAAATCTGCTTGCTGAAACAAGTGCTTGTTTCATACAGGTACATTTCAATGTATTTGCCTGTTTTGGAAACTAAATACATGCTTGCTTAATACAGGTGGCCACTAAGACAGGTTTTACTGTATTTGTTACAAGTTTAAATTCCAGTTTTATGACTTCATATTGACAAACATACGAGTACTTGTTCAGTTTCATAGATGCTAAAAGCATTACAGTAAATAAGGTTAAAATGTAGGTGTTCCAATTACAGCTCAGACCTGTCTAATGAGGACACACAAAAAACTGGTTGCTTTAGACAGGTGACCTGTTTAAAAGGCCCAAAATGGCTGCTTATTCAGGTGACCCCTTAATACAGCTTTGAATGTACTTAAGTTTCGGTTAGTGTAAATTTGCCCAATTCATTTTTGGACTCTTGTTTCAGTGGTGGCAGGTGGACAAAATCAGTCCTATCAAACTATATGACGAGAACAAGACGGTGTCTGGTTTCCAGCTCCGTCACCTAGCCTTCCAGCAAGGCCAGCACCAGTATGTGCGAGGAATTATGAACAAACTATTCCAGTTGTATAGTCAAGGCAAGATCCAGCCAGTTGTGGACTCCACATGGGCATTTGAAGATGTAGGTCTCAGTAAACAGCAAATTAGCAAAATTTAATGCTAAGTTTTGCAAAAATGAACAATCACTTTTATTACAGTAGAACTTCAATGGCTCGAACCCTGATGGCTCGTTCACCTTTCCTGGCTAGAACTCTTTTCTAGGTCCCTAGAGGTCACTTTATATGGAACTAACCCTGGATGGCTAGAACTACCCTTGGCTGGAACTAATTTTCATGGTCCCAAGCCTGTTCGAGCCAATGAAGTTCTACTGTATATACCTAGTAATGATCTGGCTATCAACAGTTATCTTTCTGAAATCAGATCAAGGGAGTGTCTCATTTTTTTTCCAAAAATCCACATCAGTATCCTTTTAAAGGAGGCTACCATAGCCAAGCTAATTAGCGCATGTGACCCTATAAGCACACACCATGGCAATTTATGAGACATAGGACTATAAGTGCTCATATTTTTGCTGGTTTATCCCTTTGCTTAGCCGGGCCGCGTAGCTCCTGACTCATAAGTCAGAGGTCCTGGGTTCGAAACCCGGTCTGGCCACATACTTTCGTTTCTCCTTCCACTGATTTAAGAAGGGCAGTTGTCAGTTACTGGTAAAAGTATGTGCACTTAGTACTGGTTAACTGATTAGGAGGTCTAAGCCTGCCCAGGAATAGTGTGGTTGGGTCAACTGACCGTCCCGACATGACCATAGCTGTTTACCATGGACTTTAAGCAACAAATCAATCGATTATCCCTTTGCTTTGTCAGGCTTCTCTATCCATCTATGACCATAAGCAGCTTTTCTCTGATGCTTAACCTTTATATTCATTTCCTTCAATATACCGTAGAAAGGCATGTACTACCCGCAGAATTATGCCTCAGATTTTAGGACTGAAATAGCGGTGCAGCTTATACAGCAGGACAAGTTTTTTGAGAGAACATTTTCGAAGATTTTCTCAGAGAAATTCACTGTTTGAAGCACCCAGTTGGTGTTTTCATCTTACGATAACTTGCAACATTCAATCTAGAGATATGTAGCCCATCATACCTATCAGCCAGAGCATGTTTGTATGGCTGATCCAACTATCAAAGTCAATTATCATCTTTAGAAACAGAGAAATACATTTTCAACACGTTTTTCAAATACTGCGAAAGTTTACCAAGTCACGCGCCCTTCCTGTCAATCAATCTATTTTTAGCCGTGACTGGTTGTGGTATAATTTGTGAAACGAATTCGGGTATATTGCGAAGCTGATGCCGAATTTGATGCATAATAGTTCCCTTTCGTAACACATCGCTCTTGTACAGCCGAATCCGGATTCGGCTAATGTGACAAATCTTTAAACGAAGACGGAAGAGTCCATTTAGGATGTGTCTGGCGATAGAGACCGTATGCCATGTGCGTATAGAGGATATACATCAAACCTGCGCAACTGTGCTTGGCAAACAGCGTCATCAATTTTTACTAGATAGAGTCCCCAGGATTCATAATATACGAACAAGGAAGTCTATGGCCATACAGAGAACATGCGCAGGCTGATCTTTGATTTTCTGATAGTAACTTTATCTTATGAAGCCAATCACACTAAACCTCATTCTTAAACTACTCAATTAACGCTTATTACCGCTGATTGTGCAATTATCAAAGTCTTTAAGCCAATCAATTTTATTAATCTTTTCATGCCGTGCTGTCAAGCGATATATATTTTTCCAGTGACTGGTTTAAACCGGTTGATCAAAGCACCGCCATTAGGTCAGAAGCGTCAGGCGTGAAATATAAATTATGATTTTGATTTTGTAAACAATCTTTTCAGTAACTTTTTAAGGAATAAGAAAAATGAAAAAAAAAAAATGTTTCTATAACAATAAAATACGTTATGGCTTTTATAACATTTACTTTGAATATACCGGTATGACGGCCCGTGCAAGAACGCGGGCGAGCACACGCACGGAAAAAAGTGCAACGATAAAAACACTGCTGTTGACAAAAATACGTTTAGTTTTATAACTTTTTTGAGCGTTTTTCAAACCTTGGTGAAATCGGGCTTTATAGATGCGGTTAATACACCAGAAATACGTTTTCCCCCCAAATTTCCTCCAAAATCCAGGTGCGGGTTGTACGCAAATGCGGGTTGTACACGCCTTTCTACGGTATATTACTTTGTTGAAATGGGGGCTTATAAATATGAAACTTTATTACAAGTATTTGCCACCATTTTGAAAAATTCAAGCACTAATAAGGTTGATTATGGTAGTTTGTCTCACCTGCATCGAGCAAGACAAAGGTATTACGTGTACTTTCCCAATGTCATCAGGATCTTTGTGATCGGCATTGGGCATGTAAAGTTTGAGTTGAGTTTTCTGGTTTTTCTCTGTCTTGTGACAACGCACAGACATGCGGGACACTGTATTCCATGGATTTCATATTGTATTGAATATGGTATTAATCCTAATAAACACCCCTGCTATAATAAACTCCCTCTGCCTCCTTTCCGAAAATAATGTTTTTACTTGCATGAATTCCTGTTTGCTTCTCTGGATAAGGTAGCTCGTATATATAGGGTCTTCTCTTCAAGTCTCTAGGAGCAAATTCTTTTCTTAAGAGTAGACGGCTACTCAGAAGGGAGGCAAAAATAGTAGAGTTGCTTCCTCTGAAAGTATACCCATCACCTTACATTGCTTATTAGAGACATTTTGGCAGTGGCTGGTTTGTTTTTCTTTGCACTCAAAATAATGCCCCCTTTCGTAAAATGCAACACCCCACAGTGTTTAAGGTGAGGTGGGAGTAATTCAGCGCCGCCGTTTGACAGTTTCTGTCGCTGCGTTATGTAATGACGTCAAACGTTCCGTTTGATAAAAACAAGATGGCGTCAACGTTAGCCGCTTCTGTTATCATTACATGGTCTGCTTACAAAATGCAAGGAGGCTGAAGGCTGGGCGAAATGTAAAGGAAATAGAAAGTGTCGCAGAGAAGAAACTGAATTTTCCGTGGGGAGAAACTGTTCTCTGACAATTTCTCATCAGTTTGTTAGCTGTTGGGTTGCAATTATTTTATTACAAATTTTCATACGACAACACAGCCTAAAGAAATTGAATCCAGAACCGTACAATGAGTAGTCAGATGATGTCTACACTCCGACCGCGCATTTTACAGTTAACATGGTAGCAACCATAGACAGCCGTTTTCATACCACCCACACTTAAAATACTGATCAGCAAAATTTATGCCAAATTTCAGTTACATTAAAAATTCTTAGCCTGACTGTCTCTAGCATTTGAACAACGCCAGGCAGCCGTATCAACGTCGATGCAATGTCATCAGAATTCTTTTATCGACGTTGATACGATAATTCTGTTCTGCCAATAAGCTAAAAACAATCTGGCGTTTCTTTTGCCTTACATTTCTTTCACTTTTCTGTTTTTCATTTCTCCTTTTTTGTTTCAAGTGTATATCAAAGAGTCGTTTTATTGTATCTCCTGGACACTAAAGTGGATCCAAGCTGCCTATCATTTTTGCAGAGTGGTTGGTTGGTTGATTTGATGCTTAACGTGCACGGTAAACAACTAAGGTCATGTCGGGACGGTCAGTTAACCTAACCACACTATTCCTGGGCAGGCTTAGACCTCCTAAGCGGTTAACCAGTACTAAGTGCACATACTTTCGCCAGTAACTGACAACTGCCCTTCTTGAATCAGCGGAAGGAGATTTTTGCAGAGTGTGTGTGTGTGTGTGTGTGTGTGTGTGTGTGTACAACCCAGCCCCGACAACATGAAATCGGAGTTGCTGAAGTTCAGTCGTTGGAACGCTAGGTTATAGTGCAGAATATTATTTAGGTTCTTTCTTGGGTCGGGTCAGGTACTGGAAAACTGACTCGCTTACACTGTACAAAAGGCAAGTGGACAAGGGAATTGTTCAAATGTTATAATACGTGGAAGCCCGCCCTAAAGTTGTTGCTTCTGAGTGTTTGTCAATTCGGGTGCGCGTCAACTGTATGGGAGGGCATAATGGCAATGTTTTCGATTTTTTTAATTAACAAAAACAAATAGTTAGTTAAGACGGCTTATGCAGAGATTGGGAGAAAAGTATAACATCTGCCTTCATCATGCACTTTCCCGACGATGATAATCATTAGTGGTGAAAGTGCATGACAAATTTTGCTGGTAGTCTATAAAAAGCGATAGTTGATATGTGCCGCAAAAAGTTTAGTAACGTTAACGTCACCATGCGCAACGTTAACATATCAGTCTAAAAAGACGGCAAGCCGAGCATTTTATGCACATTAGCTCGAAAGTTAAGTCGGCGACCTACTATTTCTATTGCTTTAATGTAAAGTTTTATCATTGGGCCATACTGTTTTAGTTTTTGAAGAAAAAAATGTGTTTTGTTTTCTCAGAATGAAGGTTTTTACCCAAGAGTGACGAGCAAAAAACGAGCATTTTCCATAGAATGCCATTATAACGTCGGGTCGAAAAAGTGGAAAAAATGACGTTTTCGAGGTCAGATATCTTGAAAACGACATCGGGGAAAGAGGGACATAAAATGTACAATATAAGGAAGTCTAGATAAAATCGTGTTTTGTCAATTACTCCCACCTCACCTTAATAGGATTACCGTAATACAGTATATTGATGGTTATTGCTGTGGACTTCCAGTGGTTTCCATAGCATTTTGTAATGTTTTAAGAGTGAAGATTACACTTCCTAAGGGCATTGAAAATCATGCCAAAATCTGAAAAAGCATCGTATAAAAATGTTGCTGAAATTGAGTGATCACCGATGTAGATTTGTAATACAGAGACTGACCTATTCTGTGAGTAGAACTGTATTTTAAGTTGGAGACTGACCTATTCTGTGAGTAGAACTGTATTTTAGATTTGATTGTCAATTGCAGGTAGCTGATGCCATGCAGAAGATGCATGACAGGAAAAATATTGGTAAACTTGTCTTAGATCCCAGCCTTGAGCCAAAACCAAAGGCACAGGTAAATATTACATAAACAGAGCTCTAGATAAGAGGGAGTATTTGATGATAATTAAGGATAATTTTTCTTATTTCTCATCGAAACCATATATTGTGACCCCTCATCTGAACCGTCTCGTCGAGACGGTTCAGATGAGGGGTCACAAAATATGTTTTTATGCAGAATAAACTAAAATTATCCCTAATTATCACCAAATACTCCCTCTTATCTGCAGCTCTGATAAAGGTACCACAAATTATCAGGATAAGAGAAGCCATTTTGAGGTCAAATCCAGTGGCTGTTTCAGTGATGGAGCAAAGATGTTTTCTTGCCATCAGCATATATAGCATGTTTACATCAGTATGTGTATGCATGCACCCATTACCCATGCTAAGGTTTAAATAACAGGTATGTGATTTCATAAACAAGTTGATGACAAATTTCTAGTTTGCATGTACCATGAATAAATTTCTTCTGAATCCATCACATGTTGGCTGTCATGGACAAAGTTTTTCAATATGACTCCAATACACAGATCAATATCATTGACAAGTTCTACAATACAAAATTGAATATCATGGACCAGTTCCTTCAATCCAATACACAGTTAAATTTCATGGACACATTCATTTGATAAGAATCCAGTACACCATTGAATATCTTGGACAAATTCCTTCACTGTTCAGTGTCATGACAAACTCCTTCCATAAAAATCCAATACTCTTGAATGTCATGGACAAAATTATTTCAATAAGAGTTCAATATACATTTTATCGTCTGGATAAATTCTTGCACTCTGTCAACGTTATGGATAAATTCCATCTTATAAAAGGATTGAGTCCATGATTTTCAGCAGTGTATTGGATGTACAATAAGAAGCCTTATGCGTAAATTGTTTCTATTTAACAGCCTTCTAAGTCCAAGGAAGGGTCACCCCAACCCACTGAAGAGAACAAAGAAAATAAAGAGGCCCCTGCTGTCAATGGGGAATAGGTAACACAGTGCTTCACATAATAAGAAGTAAATTGGATATTCCATATTTCTCCATAAAAACATACGTTGTGACCCAATCATTAGAACCGTCTCATCAAGGGGGTTCTAATGAGGGATCACAACACATATTTTCATTGAGAAATAAGAAAAATTATCTCGGAATTATCCTTAAACACTCCTCTTATCTGGTGCACTATTAACATCAAAAATATATCTTTAAGTTGTATGGCTGCACTACCAGGATTTGGGTGCCATTTTTACAAGGGTGACACTTTAGTAAAGTAGAATATGTTTTCATAATGCTCATGTAGGTGAATTCATTCTCAAAGGGGCTACTATTAAAGGAGACTTTGCTCTGTAGAGATTCTTATATGAATCATTGATTTCTGGATGAACAAACAACAGCACAGGAATATACATTTATTGTAATTATAGCTGCCCAACAAAAATTTTTAGCAACCAAATCTGGGTTAACTAGGCTGGCTTCCCTTTGTGCTATATTCTCCTATTCAACAGGCTGGCAATTCGATTTGTCAATGAGTGATTGAATCACAAGATCTTTACCCACTTTCCAACCCAAAAATAATGAATTGCTTGTTCTTTCTGCAAAAGCAATAAATTTTATGAGCAACTTAATAGGAAATTATGATATTTAGGTAATAACTGTACTCAATATTTCATATGGGGAGGTAAATCCTTGGGTTTGTGGTCGGAAAATTTCGTTTTACAGCGACATGCCAATAAAATGCAATTTTCGACCATAAAACTGACAATTTACCTCCCCAAATGACAGTTTTCAATACTGTTATCCCCATTCTAATGCTTTTTTCACCTTTAAAAGTGTGCTACTTTGCACCCATAGTAAACACTTTCAGCGATGTAAAACCAGACATCAGCCAGTAAGAAGTGAAGTAATGACGTCGGGTTTCAGACAGTATATCCTAGGATATACTATCATAAATTTTTGACATTATCCAGTCAGACGTTGCATTATATTTGGAAGTGCATTAGAATAGGAACTTATGATATTTCACCTTATACAGCTTTATGATTAATTCAAATACAGATATGAGTGCAGTAGTTAAAAATTTAAAGTGAGAGAAATCTGTCCAAACTAAGTCTCTTGTAAAATGTGAAAACAAATCAAAGCCTCAGCCGCCATGGTGCACCTCAGGTGATTTAGGAACATGAAGCCCACCTTCAGCATGCTGTGGATTTGAAAAGATAAAGAAAGCAATTTATAATATGAGCCGCGACACGAGAAAACCAACAAAGTGGCTGTTCACCCAGCGCAGACTCAGATCAACCTGGGCATCTGCCCAGTTTGATCAGACTCTTTGCTAAGCTGTTAAAGGGTAGCTAAGGGTCTAAGCTACCTCCATGCCCAGGCTGATTTTAGTCTTCACTGGGCGCACAACCACTTTGTTGATTTTGTCGTGTCGCAGCTCATATAGTACTATATTGATTTGAATGCTATTCCTGATTTCAGATACATTAATCTTCAAATTCCAAAATTTTCTGCATGAATGGAAGAATATCCCTGATTGTATGTGCAGCGATGACTACAAGTTTGGAACCAGATGTATATTTAGTACAGAATTATGAAATACTGGAGAGTAGTGGAGATATGGATGGGTATAGAATTGGGCGAGTGATACAGTTACCAATTTCTATTGTTTTATTGACTGATAAGTTACTTTGCATAGTTAGTTTCTTTGTTGCTTCAGGTGAGTGAGTGAACTTGGGTGTAACTCCCCACCAACACATAGATAATACGGTGATGGGAAATCGGTTTAAAGTCTCATCCGAAAGACCAGGGGCCGTATTCATAAAGCGACTTAAGTGGTTGTTATGCTGTTGCTAAGGCTAAATTTCTTTGAAGGAGATTCCCTACAACTATGAAATTTGGTCTGGAGGAACAGTCTTACAAAGACTGTTCCTCCAGACCAAATTTCATAGTTGTAGGGGATCTCCTTTATAGATATTTAGCCTTAGCAACAGCATAGCAACGACTTAAGTGGCTTTATGAATACGGCCCTAGAGAAGTAGGGGATTGAACCTGTGACACCTGGATTGGTAGTCTAGCAGGTTATTTACTACACTACCATTGTTCCTTTGTTGTGTCGAAGGAGGTGTGTTTAGCAGCTGTGAGCGTATTACAGATGTCCTGTGACACTGGAATTGACTGAACAATATTACACATTTTTGCCCGCCATATATCTGTGATTTTGTCAGGCAAGCAGCTCCTGAATGTCAGTTGTATTTGTCTTTTTACTTTATTTATACCCCCGGCATACGAAGTATGTCGAGGGGTATATAGTTTTTGTCTTTCCGTCCGTTCGTCCGTTCGTCCGTTCGTCCGTCTGTCCGTCCGTCCGTCCGTCTGTCCGTCCGTTCGTCCGTACGTAAGTTAACATTTGCGTTAAAGTTTTGTGTTAGGTTTTTTTCTTTTGCTTCTGTTATCCAAAGCTTGTTCATAAGTGCTTTGTGTTACTACAGGATGTATACCGATCAGTATGCATCACCTTGATGCTGCTGCTGGTCAAAGGTCAAGGTCACAGACTTAGAAATTCTTATAACATTTGCGTTAAAGTTTTGCGTTAAGTTTTTTTCTTTTGCTTCTGTTATCCAGAGCTTGTTCATAGGTGCTTAGTGTTACTACAGGATGGATACTGATCAGTATGCATCACCTTGATGCTGCTGCTGGCCAAAGGTCAAGGTCACAGACTTAGAAATTCTTATAAAATTTGCGTTAAAGTTTTGCGTTAAGTTTTTTTCTTTTGGTTCTGTTATCCAGAGCTTGTTCATAAGTGCTTAGTGCTACTACAGGACGGATACTGATCAGTGTCCGTCTGTCTGTCCATTCGTCCGTACGTAAGTTAACATTTGCGTTAAAGTTTTGTGTTAGGTTTTTTTTCTTTTGCTTCTGTTATCCAAAGCTTGTTCATAAGTGCTTAGTGTTACTACAGGATGTATACCGATCAGTATGCATCACCTTGATGCTGCTGCTGGTCAAAGGTCAAGGTCACAGACTTAGAAATTCTTATAACATTTGCGTTAAAGTTTTGCGTTAAGTTTATTTCTTTTGCTTCTGTTATCCAGAGTTTGTTCATAGGTGCTTAGTGTTACTACAGGATGGATACTGATCAGTATGCATCACCTTGATGCTGCTGCTGGCCAAAGGTCAAGGTCACAGACTTAGAAATTCTTATAAAATTTGCGTTAAAGTTTTGCGTTAAGTTTTTTTCTTTTGGTTCTGTTATCCAGAGCTTGTTCATAAGTGCTTAGTGCTACTACAGGACGGATACTGATCAGTGTGCATCACCTTGATGCTGCTGCTGGCCAAAGGTCAAGGTCACAGACTTAGAGATTTATATAACAGTTGCATTAAAGCTTTGTGTTAAGTTTCTGCTTTTGCTCTGTTTTCATGAACGTCTTTACTCGAACTTGTTGATATGTGCTTATTGGTACTACAGGATGGATACTGATCAGTTTGCACCACCCTGATGCTTCTGCAGGCCTAAGGTCAAGGTCTCAGACTTAGAAATTTCTACAGCAGTTGTTTTAAAGTTTTGTTTCAAGATTTTGCTTTTGCTCTATCTTTTTGACAGCTTCTATTGAAATTTGTTCAGATGTGCTTAGTATTACTACAGGTTGGACACATATTAGTACCTAAGGGCAAGATCACAGACTTAGAAATTTATATAACATTAGTGTTAAAGTTTGTATTGAGCTGTATCTGTTTGCTTATGTTTTTGATATACTTGAATGGAACCTTTTGATGTGTGACTAGGTTTACTGCGAGGTTGAGACAGTTTTGTTGACATCATCTGACTGCTGCTGCTGATTGTAGGTCAGGGTCACAGACTTTGAAATTTATATAACCATTTGTGTTAAAAGTGAACTTTAAGTTTGTATTGTTTTGATTATTGTGAAACCTTGAGATGTAGCCTAGTGATATGTGCCTACATGGGCATGCAAAGTTTATTTCCTATAGGTGGTGGCGCTGGCCGGGGGTATACGTGAGCCCCTGCTCACTTGCTCTAGTTTGTATTGAAAGGATTTGAAATAGCCAAAATTTAGTGCTCGTATCCAGCCAAACAGTAGGGTATAAGAGTACATCTCCATGTACATCTCCCACCATTTTTGTGAATGGAAAACAACTTTAGTGACTTAGGGGATTACTGTGTTCAAAATTGTCATTTGTGGAGGTGAATTGTCTGTTTACGGTCATAACTTTCGTTTTACGGCGATGCGCCAGCAGAGCTATAAAACGCAATTTGCGACCATAAAACCGACGATTCACCTCCCCAAATGACAATTTTCAATACAATTATCCCCATTTAATACATTTTTTTCATATTTTCACCTCTCAAAGGAAATACTGCCGCAAATTTTTGACGTTATCCAATCAGACGTCACGTTACATTCGTAAGTGCATTAGAATGCCTGTTTGCTTCCCTGGAAGACATAGCCATTCAAACAAGGGGTTTATTCTTAGAAGGAAAGGAACAAATCAGTTCTTTTAAGAGTTGACCCCTTTTGAGAAAGGGGATAAAAATTAATGTGGCAGAGTTGTATCCCCTGAATGTGAACACCATTCACTTAATGTGAAAAATGAGTTGTTTTTCTTCCTTGAAATGTATGCAGTATACGTTATAATGAAAGGACTTGAGCAGCATTAGCTTTAGCAAGAAAATTCTTGTGTGTACTGTGCACTAATATGAATATGATAAAAAAAAGTGAAAAAAAACAAACAAACAAAAAAACAACAAAAAAAAAACAATCTGTCTGTTTTTCCCAAGTAAGGTTGTGCAATGTTAAATAAAAGCTTGCAGACCAAAAAAGGGTCAGTATTTGCTTACTTGTTACTATATGCATGAATGATTTTTTCGCAGTGTGATTCATAATCAAATTAAATTGGTACACTTTCAGGGCAAGCACCTTTGTTATATTCATATTTTTCTCCCTTTTCAGTGGGGACAATTCTAAAAGAATATAGGAGCAAATTCTTTCCTGTAAGAGTAGACCCCATTTTGGGAGGGCTTTGTCATAAGGGAAGCAAACAAGAAGTCACAAAAGTTGTTGTTAATGGCAGAAAAACTAGAGATGTTTCCATTTACCTTATGAGGTCATGGATTTGATTCTGGATAAGGTTGTGAATTTTCTCTTGCCTCTCGATTGTTTGAATGTTATTGTCAGGTCACTCATTTAATAGAACTAAAATACTGTTGAAAGGGCAATAAAACCTCAAATCATTCATTCTTTCTTTCAAGGGACTGGATTGAGTTCTTGTGTAAATGACCTTGGCAAAAACGTATTAGTGTTGTGACAGAGAGTTTTTAACCTATTGAAATTGTGGAAACCTCCTGATGAACGGAAGTTACCATATTTATTTGGTTACAAGACAGGATTTTATTTCTCCCCCAGAGCAATCCAAAGAATCTAGATCCATCTTACAAGGTGAATCTCGACTTTTGGAATTGTTTCGAAAGACAAAAATCATCTTAAAGCAGTATTAATATGACTTACTGTAATGTGCCTAAATTTTTGGGACACTAAAAACAATTGATTTTCCATTTGGGACAAATGGAAAATTAATTATTTTAACGTGTCTCAATACTTAAGCATTTTACTGTATTTATATATGGGGGGTTATATTTAATGGAAAAGCTCATGTCTTATAGCAAAATAAATTTGATTATGTTTGAGAAAATATGTCTTGAGCTAACCTTTGTTGGTCTTGCTTTTGTTAGGTTGTGCTGAACTAAAACAAATATAAGGAGCCAGAGCTGCAGACTGACCAAGATTCAAGGATAAAAAATATGATATTTTTATATTTCTACACAGAATTAAAGCATACTGTATTGGTCTTATGAATCACTTTGTTCAGAAGTGATTTTGGTGCTTTTGTCACAATTAAGTGCTTTGGAAGGCAGTCAGTTTTTGACCATCTGTCTGTCTGTGAACATTTGCATAACCCATTACTGTTTTAAAACAAACTATCAAGTACCAAACTACAGTCTGAGCACTTTGATATCTTTTGTATCATAACCCTAGCAATTAGCTTCAATTAGCTTCATTTCTGATTAACACTAAGACCCAATCATTAAATCAAGCCTACGCATCTTCCCTAAGAATGGATTTAAACATTGTGATACCATTTTCAGCTTACCTGAACAAAATTTCAGGAAGAGCCATTATTATACTAACCCCAGCTTTGGCATCACCACTGATGTTTGAGTTTTATATTTCAGCTTTTTAAGACCATACATTTCGAAACTCATTGATCGAATTTGTTTAAACTGGCATGCTTATAAATATAGGTCTAAAATCTAATTTAGACTTGGTACAATCACCATCCCTGATGATGAACTAGAACTAGAGGTCAAGGTCATGGACTTAGAAATTCTATGTTAAAGATTTTTTAAGTGCACATATTTTTGAAACCCCATTAAATGGAATTGGTAATGGATGCTGTTTACATATGGCATGGCTATAGATATTGGTCTGAAATTTTAGTACCATCCCTATTCCTAAGGGAAACCCAAAGGTCAAGGTCACAGGCTTAGAAACTTTATATGAAGTTTTTATGTAAAAGATTCAAAAGCTAATATTGTCCAAACCTTATGAATGATGGCATGATGATGGGATACCCACCCATTCTTGTGGAGAAATATAAAAGGATCAGTTTTCATTCTGGAAATTTTGGCTGTCTGAAGCTCTAGGAGTTTATAATAATGTTGTGAGAGCTGAAATATTATATTTTAAATAAATATATTCATTACATGTTGTGGATATTTGTAAACATTAGATATAGATAGCCCTAGTTGTCAAAATGTTAGGTAAAATTTAGAAGTTTATTTTTCAGATTTATTTACTTATACATAGTTGGTGCTGATTCATTTGTATTCGCTAGTACATATATACACATATAACAAGCCAAAAGCAAGCTCTTCACTGGGCAAATCTGAGCGTATAGCTTAAAACCTGGAATTGATTGGACATCATTATCAACATTCGATTGGCTAAATTTGCTCCCAGAGCTTGGGATGGCACTTTTACAGGAAAGAATTGGCTCCCTTAGTGGGAGCGAATTCTTTCTTGTAAGAGTGCCATCCCAAATCAGTTGAAGGAAGAATATGTCCCTGTCATTCCATTCCACTCCATATTTTATACTATGCCAAATCTGAGTATACCGTAGCAGATCCTGCAGAGTTCCAGTTCTCATAGTTTGTCATGAATTTTTTTTTCTGCTGTGGAATCTCATAAGAATATCTTTGGAAAGTGGATTCTAAAAACTTTCTCAACATCGCTTTATTCTTGTAATGAATAAAATGAGCCCTGTATTCTTACTCTTTGTTTTCTGTGTGAACTATATGTTGTTGCGAAATGTCTTATTTGTGCAATAAGTCCTTTGTTGATTGTTTTCTTTTTCGAACGAGAATAACAAAACTTTACAATATTTCAAATGTGCAATACTGAAATCCATTGTATGTCAAGTACTAGCTGTATTGAGTGTTTTTGAACCATTCCCCATCCCTTGAAGCATTTAAATACTAACTTTCTGCTCCTCCCATGCAGATAATACCCTAATGTGCTTGAATTTTGGGACCACTGAAAACCATTAAATTCCCATTTGGAACAAATGGAAAATTGATGGTTTTGGTCCGAATGGAAAATTAATGGTTTTGGTCCAAATGGAAAATAAATGGAAAATTAATGGTTTTGGTCCAAATGGAAAATTAATGGTTTTAGGTGTCCCAGCAGTAGCATATTAGGGTACACTTTACATCTAATTCATGTACATTCCAAATTCTGTTCAATTTCCAGCCATTTAACTCAGTTTTGCATTATTCTACAGTTGTTTAAGTTGTATAGATACACTTCCAGGGGAGTTAAGTCTACCATTTTTATTTTTGCCTCCCTTCTGAAATAGGAGCAAATTCTTTCTTTTAAAAGTAGATCCCTTTTTAAAAGTGTTTTGCTATTCAGGGAAGCAAACAGAATGTCACAAAAGCTGTCTCTCCCTGTCAAAAAATAGTGGTATAATATGGAATTGTACCATACGTTTATAAATCATCATTTTTGGAATACTACCAATAATTTTAATCACAGCATTTTCCCTAATAAGGACACAACACCTGATAAGGGTGCCACTATTGACCTAGTCCTACAGAACACTGTTACCAGCTCTCTTTAGGCCAAACACTCAAAAACTCAGTAACTTACACTTAGCTTACACTCTTTCCTGCCTGATGTCTGAGTGTGAAGCCCGAGTCAGAATTTGAAGAGCTTCATCCATGGCTTTCTGTGAGCTAAAAAACTAAAATGGTTACACCGGCCTTGCTTCCATGTGCCTTTTGTGCCTGGTAACGTTAAAAATCCATGGACTGGAAGGGCACCCAATAACTTAAACCCCTCTAGAGTTTTCTTCCTGCTTTCCGAAAGTTATATCCATTCACCATATTAAGTAAAACTTACTTCTGCAAACCAGTTACTTGCATACAGTGTACTTATTAGGGAAAATCTAGTGCATACATCTGATGATCCTAATCAGATTATCCAGTAATGTAAGATGTTTCCAAATGGTCAGTGCCGTTGTAAATATGTATTTTGGGAAACTTTATAAATGAGCTGCAACATGACAAAACCAACAAAGTAGCTTTGAGCCATGCGAAGACTCGGATCAGCCTGGGCATCCACCCAGTCTGAGCAGTCTTTGCTGTGCACTTTAAGGATAGCTACAGGTCTAAGCTACCTCCATGTCAACAGTGAAGACTGATCAGACTGGGCAGATGCCCAGGCTACCCTTAGTCTTCACTGGGCGCACTTGCAACTTTGTTGGTTTTGTTGTGTCCCGGCTCAAATGCTTGCCTACTAGTTGAGCTATGTCACACACAAATGAACTGTGACACGACAAAACCAACAAAGTGGTTGTGCACCCAGCACAGACTCAGATCAGCCAGGTCATCTGCCCAGTCTGATCAGAGTCTTCGCTGTCTGCATGGAGATAGCTTAGACCCTAAGCTATGCTTTAAGCCCTTAGCAAAGATTCTGATCAGACTGGGCAGATGTTCAGGCTGATCTGAGTCTGTGCTGGCCACTTTGTTGGTTTTCTCGTGTTGCGGCTCAAATGTATTTACAAATAGTAAAGACTCAAACCAGTCTGTGAATCCATGTAGCCTAGTTAGAGCCTTTGTTTTTCATACCCCTGTAAATTCTTCATTGTCTATAAAATTAATGGTGTATATGCCAGCAAAGTCTGAGCAGGCTGCACAGGTGTGTGGGGGGGTATCTTATAGCAAACTTACATTAGAATGATGTACATATTTTGGGTCATTTTAGAAGGGGTAAACCCCCATCTTACAGTCCAAGACTGATTTAGATATACGAGATTTCAGAGGGACCAAAAACAAACATCTTACAGCTAATTAAAATCATGGTATCATTAAATACTTTTCACGGAGCTCTTGCTTACTGACAGAAAATATGAGGAATAGTCATTTAATTGCCTATTTTGGAAAAGTTTTTTGAAGTTTTCCTAAACAGTTGACTCTCGTTATCTCTAACACTGAAATCTCGAATTACCCATTTTATCAAAGAATATAGTTCGGATACATTTCTTCATTTTCTTTACATTTCAATTCCTGCTATCTCAAACTACTGGTATAGATCTCGAAGTAAATTTTCTAGGATCTGAAAATTTACTTTCAGATATCAGTATTTTGAGATGAATTTCAACTTTGAGATATTGAGAGTAGACTGTATTTCTTTCGGCTGACTTAAATTTGGTCAGATTTCAAAATTTTTTCATGAAGGACCTCACACCAGAAGTACAAAATCAGGTATTTCTCACAGCTGTTTATTTCCACAATCACCACACCTTCATACTGAGAAAATACAGAAAAGTGCATTTATTTTCTAGAGTTGAAGATAATAATGCTTCACTTATTTTGCAGTGTGCTGTAAGATAAGAAACCAGTCAAATTTTCAAAAAAATTATTTTTTTCATAATTTGATCACCACAATCATAACATTCATGAAGAAGTTGAAAAAAAAATAGCCAAATTATATGTAGATTGGTTTGAATTTTAAATTGTATATTTGTATTAACAATAAAGGTTTTGAATTACATTGCCATTTGGGGACCCAAAATACATTAAGTCACCTGCTTTAGTCATTGTTAAATGTGGTGATTGTAGTGATATGCAGCTGTGTTCAAATGATGAAAAAATAGCTAAATGCATTGTAATTGTTTGACATGTGCTTTCAGCTGTCATTTAAACATGTATCTAGTCTAGCCAAGCAATGCAAAGTGAACATAAGCTTTATTAATTATGTGTATTATAATAGTATATCCTATGTTGATATTGTATATTCAAAAATAAATATATTTCAATGTATCTTCTTTGTCACCTGCTATTTTCAACCCCAGAGGAGCCCCAGTAGCTCAGTGGATAATGCTTGTCACTGATATAGTGGTCCCAGGTTTAATTTCTGCAAGAGAAAGAAGACTTTTCAGCCGTAAACAGAGTTCCACTGCACACAGCCTTTCATTATCACCCTCCCATTGTCCAGATATGACAGAAATACTGTTAAAGAGAAGTCATCCATCATCATTAATCCCTAGATTTTGTAATGAAGCATTTGAAAAGCCCTTGAAGGCTTATGAGTAAGCCAGTACAGTAACACTGGCTTACTCTTAAGACTTCAAGGGCTTTTCAAATGCTTTTCAACAGGGCATTTCAACAGGAGTTGAAAAGACTAACTTCTTTTATCCTGGACAATGTGCAAAAATGCATGGAAAAATTCCACAGGGTTACAGAGTTATAAACACTGTTCAGTCTTTTAGCCACTGGGCCAGTGTTAGTAGAAAAGCTGCAAACTGCATACACCCTAAAACTATGCATAGCTAAGTATTTTCAGCATAATTGCTTTGCTACTATATGCTATTGCTATTGCTATTACAGCCCCGGATCCAGGGGGTGGGCTTTGGGGCTTCAGCCCAGCCACCTGGGCCTGGTTAGATTAAAATGTATGCTGTGGGATCTCATAAGAATTGCCTCAGTGAGGCGGTTCTAATAAGATATTGCAAAAAATATTTCAAGGCAAAAAAGGACATTATCAAAAATCTCATCAAATTGATCCCTAACTATGTCATATACATATTTGCAAGAACACTTTCCCCCAGCCCCCCTCCACACACACACACATACACCTTGGCACCTCCCAGCCCCACCAGTTATCCAGAGCTCCACCGGTTTGTGAATGGTCTGGATCTGGGCCTGTATTTAGTAAGATAAAGGGGTAGACACATATAGAGCAAATGCATCTCCATTCATTCAAAAATCTCTCTCTGTTTTTGCTATTGCTAGACTATGCTGACCTAATGGTGAGAAGATTGCTATAATATGCAGTGACATCCCATGGCTATCCATAGTCATTGCACTACTAAGCAGTTCTATGCTATTCCTTTTTAGCTCACCTGTCAAGGTGTGGATAACACTCCAGACTACCAATCCAGGGGTCGCAAGATCGATCCCCCGCTTCTCCGGTCTTTCGGATGAGACTTTAAACCGAGGTCCTGTCTCCATATGACCTCGTTGTTGGTGGGACGTTAAACCCGAGTTCATTCACTCACTCACCTGTCAAGGTGAGCTTATAGTATAGCCTTGGTCCGTCGGCGTCGTCGGTATCAGCGTCGTTCACTGGGCCACTGGGCCAATTGAAGCCAAATTTCATATGGAGCCTTAATAGGATGGGGGAACGAAAGTTTATATATTTGGTCCAGGTCACATGACCAAGATGGCCGCCATGCCCATATATGGTAAAAACCTTAAAAAATCTTCTCAAGACCCACTGGGCGGATTGCCTTGAAACTTGGTATATAGCATCTTGGTCACTAGTTCTACAAAATTTTTATAAATGGTGACCTTCGGTTGACCTTGACCTATTTTATGGCAAGGTCAAATTTGGTCCCTTAGGCTGTTCAATGGGAAAAGCTGAAAAAGTGCATTTTTCTGTTGCTATTGTGCTCTGTGATATGGAAATGCAGTCATTGTCAACCCCTATGAATACTAGAGGTCAAGGTCATTTAGTGACCTAGGCCAAAGGTCATTTGTCTATTGTGTGTCAACATTTTCAAAGGACATCTCCTCTGGACCTACTGGGCCAATTTCAATTAAATTTCACATGCAGCTTTCAGGCAAAGCAGGAAAGAAATTTTATATATTTGGTCCAGGTCACATGACCAAGGTGGCCACCATGCCCATATATGGCAAAAATCTTAAAAATTTTCTTCTCCAGAACCACTTGGTGAATTACCTTGAAAATTGGTATGCAGCATCTGGGACTCTAGTTCTACCAATTTATATAAATGATGACCTTGTGTTGACCTTGATCTATTTTATGGCAAGGTCAAATTTGGTCCCTTAGGCTTTTGAATGGGAAGAGCTGAAAAAGAGCATTTTTCTGTAGCTGTTATGCTCTGGAATATGGATATGCAGTTAACTTTAACCCCTATGAATATTAGAGGTCTAGGTCATTTAGTGACCTTGGCTGAAGGTCATTTTTCTGTTGAGTGTCAACATGTTTAAAGGACTTATCCACTGAACCTACTGAGCCAATTTTAAATAAATTTCATATGCAGCCTTCAGGCAAAGCAGGAAAGAAATTTTATATATTTGGTCCAGGTCACATGACCAAGATGGCCACCATGCCCATATATGGCAAAAATCTTAAAAATCTTCTTCTCCAGAACCACTTGGTGAAATACCTTGAAAATTGGTATGCAGCATCTGGGACTCCAGTTCTACCAATTTATATAAATGATGACCTTGGGTTGACCTTGACCTGTTTTGCCACCAAGACAAATTTGGTCCATAATGTTTTTGAATGGGAAAAGCTTAGAAAGTGCATTTATGTTGCTATATAGTGCTCTGTGATATGGAAATGCAGACAACTTGAACCTGTAGGAATTCTAGAGGTCAAGTAATCTTGTACTTATATACTTATTCTTGTATACTATTTATGTTGATATCTCCTTTAGTTAGTGTATTACATATATATCTTATGAGAATTTCTTTGTATATGTAACATTTTATTTTTTGCCATCACAAAATAATTACAAATATCTAAAAATAGACTGATGGATATTTCTATATCAAATATTGGGAAATTGATTTACAGATATCAACAAATCTTTTTTCAGATATCAATACAAATTGCAGATATCCATTAAATTTTTCCCATGAGGGTGGCATCCCAAATCAGGGGAAAGAAATAGAGTAGATTATCCTTGCCTGTCCATTCCACTCCACTATCCTCCATCCTATTTGAAACTAATATAGTCCTGCACAAATGATCCTAGTGATCTTGCGGTAGTCCGCTGTACCGTTTAGTTTTCGGTGTTTCGTGTGACCAATAAAATGTCTGCGTCCATAAAAAGATGGTCACGAAAACAAAACTAAACTGCTCATGATTTTCCTGAAAAAATTCAACGACCTTGCGTCTCAGTTTATTATATTTATGTACAGTCAACGTTGAGTGGTAAGAATATATTTTACTTGTAAATTTTCAAGCAATAAAAAAGGGGTTTAGAGTGGTATCATTAGTTTTCGCGACTGTTTTTTTCACTTTCATCTTTCATTATTCAAGTGAGTGCATGGCCAAACCAGGCGTAGATATGTAAAAGGTAATAACACCATCAGAGTCTTTGCTGTTCGCATGTTAGTAGTGAGTGAGTGAGTGATGGCATAGTCCTGTTATTTGACCCGCCTATATTTCCGCCTCCTCCCACCAAAAGGTTTGTTTGACTTATAGATATAGAAATTTACTTACGGAATAAAGCGAATTTGCATATTTTAGACCTAATTTGCATATTTAATTACCTCCCTTTACATGCGGTTTATTCCGTGCGGGTCAAATAACAGGATATTGCCGTTATACTGCAACACCCCCTCGCGAGGATTACGTGCAGGAACCACACTATTCCTGGGAGGGCTTAGACCTCCTTAGCGGTTAACCAGTACAAAGTGCACATTATTTTGGCCAGTACTTTCGCAACTGCCCTTCTTGAATCAGCGGAAATAGAAACGAAAGTAGGTGGCCAGACCGGGTATCGAACCCAGGACCTCTGACTTATGAGTCAGGTGCCCTGCCGATTGCGTTACGCCGCCCGGCTGCATGCTAGTAGCTTAGACCCTTGGCTATCCTATAAGTGCACATCAAAGCTCTGATCACACTGGGCGAATGCCCAAGCTGATCTGCATCTTCGCTGGGTCACATGCCGCTTTGTTGGTTTTGTTGTGTCGCGGCTCAGTCATATTGTTACCATCATCATCAAGCAGGGATTACCCTGGCTGACAAATAGAAGTGCCAGACATTTTAGCCAAAAATTAGTTTTAGGAACAATATTTGATAAGTCTCCCTATATGTATACATTGCAAAATGGCCTATTTATACCCAAATAAGGGGGCTTTTTGAAAAACAATGTGCTTTACAGCACAAGGGTCCCCTCTAAGTTATTCCCTTTCAAATCATGTAAGGAACCCATACCATAACAGCATATCCTATCTGCCGGCAAACAAGGGACTTGTAACATATTGCACTTTTAATGGAACACTAGGAATAAATGGGTTAACATCCGACCACAGTATTAATCCTTATGAACACCCCTGCTGTAATAAATGCACCCCCCCCCCCTACTTCTTTTCAGAAAATAATGTTATTTATCATATGACGTCGCATCTGAGAGTGTAATAAAGCCATGCATTAAAAACGATAATCCACTAGTGGATTAAATATGCAAATTACGTCGTTACGTTATGCGCTGACGTCCATAAAACGTCGCGTTTTCTAATGGCAAAATCGTGACGTTTTAGGGCAAAATTTGCTAATAAAATGCGATTTTAGTGTCATATGATAAATAGAATCTTGCATTAGTGCTCCTGTATTATTGAATTTATTAAACTCGTTGGTGAAAACGATAAGATGCTCGTCACAGCCTCGCATCTTATCTTTTTCCCCAACTCGTTTAATAAATTCAATAATACATGAGCACTTATGTAAGATCCTCTATATAAACCTGAATGAATTCCTGTTTGCTTCTCTGGATAAGGTACCTCTTTAAATTGGGTCTACTCTTAAGGGAAAGAATTTGTTGCTAGAGGAGCAAATTCTTACAATTAAGAGTTGACTCCTACTGAGATATGTGGCAAAATTGTAGAGTTGCTTCCTCTGAACATATACCTATCTATATTCTTATTAGAGGTAGTTTGGCAGTGACTGATATACTACACTTTAGGCTCTAAATACCCCATCTCCCCTTTTTGCAAAATAGAATACCCCTGGGGCCTGTAATAGGATAATACGGTATGTATACTTAAAATTTCTGTAATACCCTGACCTTGTTCATCACGTGGCTTTTGAATATGCACACACTTCAAAGAGCTCCAGATAACAGGAGTCAGCCTAGAGCTTTCAGACAGGGAGAAATTTTGTGATATTTTGAGGACTTTGGGGAGAAGTTTTGGCCCAAAATTTGGATTCACTTCTCTCTCAGCTTAAAATAGGGAGATGTCAGCCAGCTTAGAGAGAGTATTTCTCTCAAATTGCCCTCTAGGCTGAACCCTGGATAAGAAGGGATAACAAGAATTGATTTTGGGATAATAATTTTTCATATTTTTCAACAAAAACATATATATTGTGACCTCTCATTCGAACCATCTTGATGAGACAGTTCTAATGAGGGACTAGAACATATGATTTTGTGGAAAAATTTGGAAAATTATCACTAAATTATCCCTGTTAATCCTTCTTATTTAGAGCATTTTGCAGAATACCTTGGAAGTTGGAGCATATCTAAAGACCAGGGCCTGGTTGTTGAAAACTAACGACATCGTTAGTTAACATTTTGTCAACATTTCAAACGTTAATATTTCATATACCCCAACATTGTTTTGCATTGCAAAAGCTTCTCACATTTTTTCAGCAAAAAATAACAGTGTATTTGGTTACAATGCTATAAAACACGTAATGAGTTGACCTTTTGAGGAGCTTGTTAGGCTAATGATATTTTGAATAGCTGGGCCCTGTGCTGGAATATACACATTGGCATACCTAGATATTTGAAGAAATGTGGTCTTTCTGTACCTGTGTCAATAATGGACTCACTTTGTGGAATTATCAAGTGCCTAATGGGCCATGATGAATAATTTCTCTAATCCTTCATTCAGGTTAAGCTCTCACCCCTGCAGCTATTTGAGTTTGGTCCAGCCTATTATTTCACGCATAAATTGACCCTTTCATGCTTTTGGACAAGTCTATAATTAAGAAAATGGGTGTTGATATGATTTCTCTAATCCTTTTAACTAGCTTTCACCCCTTAATATCTAAAATTGGTTCTTCCATGTTTTCATTTGGACAGTTCCATTATTTTGAAAAGGGGTCATCACATAAATTATTTATTATATATCAATATTACATCCCTAAACATCAGAAATGGACTCTTCAAATTTTGAATTTGGACTGTTCTAAGAAGGGGTAATAACCACTCAACATAAACTTTCACCCCCTTGTATCTAAAATGGACTGTTCCATTGTTGAACTTGGATAAGTCCATTATTTAGAATGGGGTGATAACATGATTGTTCTTTTAATCCTTTCACCCCAAATATATAAAATGGACTCTTCCATCCTTTGATTTGGACAAGTTCATTATTGAGAAAAGGGGTACAGTGACGTTTTTCTATTCTTTCAGTGTTAGCTGTCTCCCCTTAGCATCTGAACATTGACTGTTCCATCAGTGAGTTGTGATCATTCCCTTCTTTAAAACGGTAATAATGGTAAGGCTTTTACCCCTATAAGAGATATTGACTCTTCCATCTGTGAGCTAGGACCAGTCTATTGTATTATGTGTAAAGGGCAAACAAAAACACAAATTGAGAGGATATTATGAACACTGTTCACTCTCATAAGTTTGTAAAATGGCCTGTTCCTTTGTGGTCTTTTACCAAAAATACTGTAGATATTATGACACAGGTGCCTAAGCAAACACTGCAAACCCTGATCAGACTGCTTTTAAGCAGTTTGATCAGGGTGAACAGTGTTTTCCATTTTTTTTTTACCAGTAGTTTTGTTCAACACAATTGCAACTTTATTCAGTATCTTTAGAACCCAGTTGCAGACAGCAATCACTCATTCAGTATAAGTTCATCTGTTCTGTCTGTCTGAAAAGCCCTGGTATCTCAGTAGGATAAGGGCTGGCTTGGTGATCAAGAAGTCTCCGGTTTGAGCCCAGCTGGAGGTGAAATCTTCTCAACCTTTCATTTAACACAGCCTTTCATTATCACCCTCCCTTTGTCCTGTTATGACTGAAATACTTTTGAAAGGTTGTAACATCACAAGTCATCCATCCATCTGTGCATTCATTATCAGGGCTTCCGTTAACGGGCGTATGGCCGTATATTACGCCCAGGATTTGCTCCCGTATGTCGAGAAATGGGACCTCTGGCGTCTGGCATACGCCCGATAATTGTCACATACGGCCGTTTGATCTTGTCCCGACGTATAAAATATGGTCACTGTCTTTAAAATTCTAGCACGTGTCATAATTAATCGGATTAACGCAGGTGTCAGCCAGACAAAAAGACCGCCTACGGGCCAATCGAGATTGTTGTATGGAGCACTGAACCAGGTAACACATATGTCGGACCGCCTACCTGTCAATTTGGTTGGTTGGTTGATTTGATGCTTAACGTCCACGATAAACAGCTAAGGTCATGTCGGGACGATCAGTTAACCTAACCACACTATTCCTGGGCAGGCTTAGACCTCCTAAGCGGTTAACCAGTACTAAGTGCACTTACTTTCGCCAGTAACTGACAACTGCCCTTCTTGAATCAGCGGAAGGAGAAACGAAAGTATGTGGCCAGACCGGGATTCGAACCCAGGACCTCTGACTTACGAGTCAGGTGCCCTACCGATTGCGCTACGCGGCCCGGCGCCTACCTGTCAAAAACGATTATTAAAATAACGCCCACTTGTAGATCCAACCTACTACGGCAGTCTGCAAAACAACTTATCAAATCACGATGACTGAGTTTTGGATGAAAGGTGTCCATCTTTTTTTACGATCGCGAGACTGACCTCTATGTGTAAGGCCACGAGAATGTAACTGACCTGTATGTGTAAGGCGTATGCTGACTTCAAAAGTTTGTGAATGTATCCATAACACACGAATACTGAAGCATGTATTGGCAAACTCTATCCGAAGTTTTTGCGAACACAACATTCATATTAACGCTTGCCCTTACAACGGAAGGTCTTGTCATGATCCATACTGTCGTCAATGGAGTTTTAGGAATACGAACCTCTTCCGCGAAAAATGTTGATTTAAAGCGAAGATACACTGTTAATATTAAAAGTCGCCATTTCAGACGCGTTATGGTCTACGCTCTGGTAATATACATTGTTTTGTTTAATGGTACTATTAAAATACGAATACTGAAACGTCCATTTCACCGATTTCCTAGTTGTATCGTCATATCCTCATGCAACCCAGTGCGAAAATAATGCCGTACAGCGTGCACAGAAATAGCGCATTCTGATCAGGGTCTAAGCGATTATATATTCGGTATAATACTAACGGTAGCGTTGATATGCAATTACCTGCTCATTTATGGTTTAAGCACGTTTTCTCTTTGATGTAAAGATCAAAGACGCCGCTGTGAGTATATACGCGTGCCGTACGCAGTGTCATCTTAACCGTGAGACGGCTAAAGGTACCTCAGTACACACATCGATAACTAATAATCTTATCAGCCTGCGCAACTAAGCAGTCTGACTGGTCTTTCTTGTTTGCATCTTACATGAATAATAATGAACCATCAAACTAGCGACAACAGAGTTCTTCAGAGGAAGTGTGTCATTATACGTTCCGTAAGTCACCGTATTTCTGACGCGGCCCATTCGACGGCAATGAAAGGGAATATTTTCAGTTTTTAGAGTGCTCAGGACTTGTGTATTGTTCACAAACAAACAGGAATGACTCTGATTAGACTGCCCAAATGCTCAGGCTTCCCTTCGTAGAACAAAAAGTTCACTGCAGCATGGGAGAGAGAGAGGGACGTGTAAGGGGGGGGGGGGGGGGGGGGTAAAAATAACCATGCATAAGTCATTCCTAGAAACTTCGGACTGCATAAAAATTCTCTCATTACGTCCAAATCTGACACCATGGAAGTCTGGACTTCCAAATTTTGAAAGTTAGTGGAAGCCCTGCATTATTTTCACTTTCTTAAACCCCAGGACCTGAAAGATCCATCACGAATGAGTCATCCCAATTCTAATTAGGAGGCCCGGTAGCTTAGTAGGTTAAGCACTGGCCTGCTGATCTAGCAGCCACAGGTTGAGCCCCGCTGTAGGCATGGATCTTTCCAATTGTAAATGGGGTTGCACTGCACACAGCCTTTCATTATCACCCAATCATTGTCCAAATATGATTGAAATACTGTTAAAAAGGAGGTAAAATCGCAAGTCATACATCCATCCAATTCTACCCAGCAGGACATTGAAATGACATCGGCACGACGTCATTTCGACGTCATGTGCCCGCTGGGTAATTAGGTTCTTAAAACACCATTAGTGCATTCACCAAACTGCTCCAGGTCATCTCTCAGAAAACTAGGTCACAGTGACTTTTTTCCGCAAATTAGACCTGTATAAGTCCTATTAGGACAATGGCAGGGTGATAATGAAAGGCTGTGCGCAATGGGATCACATTTACTGTTGTAAAAATTCCAGCCTCCAGGGGGTCGGGAACCTAGGACCCCTTGATAAGCAGGGCAGCATGTAACCTGCTGAGCTATCAGGGCCCCTTATTCTTCAAGAAAACCTTTTGAGAAACCGGCTTTGCCATCTGTCAAACTGAGCAGATCCATTTTTTTCACCCCTTTACATCTGGAATATTCTCTTGCATTTCTGAACAAGTCCACTATTTTAAAAAGGAGTAATGACATGATTGTTGTAATCTATTGTCCCTAGATATTTTAAGAGCCCCAGTAGCTCAGTAGAGTAAGAGTTTGCCTGCTGATATAGTGGTCCTGGGTTTGAGACCTGCTGGAGGGAATCTCTTTTGAATCATAAACAGGGTTCCATTGCACACAGGCTCTCGTTATTACCCACCCCTTCATCCAGATGTGACTGAAGACGTAAAATCATGTCATCCATCCATCTATACCTCCTTTTTAACAGTACTTTGGTTATATTCAGACCATGGGTCAGACTTGGGGTAATCGTATTCTGTATTCTTATTCGAATACTATTCGAATACATTTGCTGAGTATTCATAAAGTATTCTGTATTCGTGGATTTTTTAGAATAAAAGTATTTGTATTTGTATTCGAATACATTGCAAATTTCATGTATTCATGAATACTTTTATGAATACATTATGAATACTTTTGCCATTTTAAGGAAACATTAAACATTGATGCATAAAATTACAAAGATTATGGGATTGTTAAATACTAAAGTCCAAGAATGCTAATGTAGGAACTTTGAAAACTACACCTCAGTTGTAAATGCAACACATTAAAAAAGATCAAAGAATATTAATTTTATTAATTGATTGCTTTGATGCCATTATTGAAAAACCTTATCATATGCTGCACTCCACAGTGTCCCATCTTGGTTAACACTATTAAAGATCTCTTTTATGGCACTAGGCATCACCATTAGATTAAACTTCCAAGTAAGCAAATATAATACCTGTATGTCATCTTTCAATAGATTGCCCCAGGACAGTATTAAATATACAAGACACAAAACTGACAACAAAATGGACGGACGCTCGGCGCCCCGTTACTGCGGCTATGGATACGTTCCGCTGAGGTGCGGGGGTAACGTCGATATGAGAATTGAAATATGATGAACTGACAACAAAGCCATGCCATACCTGTACAATTTTTTGACACTTGTTTCTCAAAAATTACAATACACAATTATAATCCCATCTTAATTTATAGTGTAGATCCAGATCAACTGACTTCTGAAGTTATCCAGGATAAGCCACAGATAAGAAGCATATGCTATTCAAACTAATATGAAGATATCCAGCTTTGGCATCAGAATATGGAAATAAAGTCACCTTACACCAAATATGCAAATTTGCAAAGAGAGAAAGATAGCCAGTTGTGCCATAGAAATATAAGGTTCCTAAAATAGATATGAAGATATCTAGGAAAGGTCAAACAAAAGAAACTTGCAATCAAAATTATTTTTATGCAGTAAAACCTCTAGAATCTGGACTACTAGAGATATGAAAGTTCAGCATAAAGTATTGGTTAATGAAATTTCCATTTTCATTGAAAAGTATTCGAAAGTATTCGAATACATTTGCAAAGTATTTGTATTCTTATTTGAATACATTCATAAAAAAAGTATTTTTATTTGTATTCTGTATTCTTAAATTGCAAAGTATTTGTATTCGAATACTTTTGAAAGTATTCGACCCCAAGTCTGCCATGGGTGGGTGATAGTGAAAGGCTGTGTGCAATGGAACCCTGTTTATAATTTTTGGTTGGTTGATTTGATGCTTAAGGTCCACGGTAAACAACTGAGGTCATGTCAGGACAGTCAGTTAACCTAACCACACTATTGCTGGGCAGGCTTAGACCTCCTAAGCGGTTAACCAGTACTAAGTGCTCATACTTTCGCCAGTAACTGACAACTGAGAAAAGGAGAAACTTAAGTATGTGGCCAGAGTGGGATTCGAACCCAGGACCTCTGACTTACGAGACAGGTGCCCTACCGATTGCGCTACCCGGCCCGGCCCCTGTTTATAATTGAAAAGATTTCCGTCTCAAGTGGGGCTGGAACCTGGGACTTCCCGGATCAGCACTAAACCTACTGAGTACTGTTAATAGGCAAGAGTTAATGATGACTATAAATTCTTGAAGAGATACAGTCATTCTGAATATCGGAAATGGACTCTTCCAGCTTAGATTTTTGGGTAAGTCAAATATTTCACCCCTTTTGGCTGTATTCAAGTGTAGCCAGGTGGTGGACTGTCCCATTGAAATTTGAGCAATGCTCAGGATAAACTCAGTGATAGGTGCTAAATGGACTAGCTTTTGTACCAATGAAATTGGATTAATCCATTGTTTAGAATGCAAAAGGGTAATTCCATGATTGCTCTAATCAGTCATAGTAGACTTTACCCCAAAATATCTTATATGGACTCTCCCATATTTAGATTTGTACAAGTCCATTATTGGTAAGAGGGTTCTAACATCAGTTAATTGTCAACTCCTTCAAGATAGCCTTTCAGCCCTAAATATAAAATTGACCCTTCTACCTTTCAGTTTGAGCATATCCATTATATTATGAAGGGGTAAGAGGACTGGACTAGTTCAAAAGTATGAATATAATGACACACAAGTTATCCTTCTTGTTTAACTTGTAATCCTTAAAGATAAGGTGGTGAACTCTG